>OZ005648.1:240497990-240813235 GCA_963930645.1 Salticus scenicus
TTATACGAAAACTTCAAACAATCCAGAAAAGCATGGAGATATGCATGTTAGGATTCACCGGAAGAGACAGAAAGTGAAACACTTGGATTAGTGAACAAACCAAAGTTACTGATGTTATTTCTCGAATTAAAAAGTTAAAATGGAGCTGGGCTGGGCATTTTACCAGATGAAATTATGATAGATGGATCAACAAAATCCTATACTGGATACCGAGATATAAGAAAAGACCGAGGAAAAGACCATTGTGTCGTTGCTTAGATGAAATTGTGACGTTTAGAAGAGCAGAATGAAGAAGAGTTGCAGAAAACCAGGCAGATTGGAATCACCTAGGAGATGTCTTCTCCCTACAGTGGATTGATAAAGGCTGAAATTGATGATGTCAATGATGATAATGATACATATAATATGGAATAAATAAAAATGATCAATGATCTGTTGAAATAATGAGTGACGAAAATAGGACGTTGAGACTCTTGATCTGCAGATCCAATAGTTTTATGAATTTTTATTTTTCTTCTACAAGTTAATTGAATTATTAATATTTCAATATATTATCTTCAGTTGTTATTGTTGTATTTTGAATTCTTAATATATTTAATTATGATAGGTTTTCTGTTTTCATCGTTTGTTGTAATGAAATGATTTATCTGTACATATATTTTGTTATTTCTTTTGTATAATATATTAGCTTCCTACCTTTTATATTCAATAGCAAAATAATTCCACTTATACGTATATATATGTATATATATATGTGTGTGTGTGTGTGTGTGTGTGTGTGTGCGTGTGTTTGTATGTATATATGTATATATTACATGATTACATAAAATTATACAAAAGATAATCAAAGGATAAAAGTTATTCGCAGTAAATTCATTATATTATTTCGTACTTTCTTGAAAAACTTATTTCTTCAACCTAATTTTGTAAAGAAATGGAGGTGAAACTATTTATTTCTTGTAAATAACAAAATTGTCTAACATAAAAAAAAAAAAAAAAAAAAAAAAAAAACGGTAAGTATACTTTAAAATATGATTTTTTTTTTTTTTTTTTTTTTTTTTTTTTTATGTAAAATTATTTAATTTTAAACCCAAGAATTTTCAGAATTTAAAATTCTTCATACTTTTATTTAAAATATTTTTATAAGTTTATGGACTTGTGATATAGATACACTCATGTTTTTGAAAATTGCAACACCAAGAACTAATGGGAATATCAGAATAATATTTATCGGGCACATACATTATAGTAGTAAGAATAATTGATTAAAGTTTCAGGAAATTTGGAATAATATGTACTGAGAAAAAAGCAGCGATCTCTGTAAGCAATGACAGCACTTACCTGCACAGGCATTAAATCAAAGAGTGATTGGATGACATGTACGGATAAAGCACTTCATGAAGCTTCAACACGATGCCACAATTCATCGATTCTAGTCACTGGTGCGTGGTGGGGGTCAGTCAGTTTTCAACGATTAAACAGTCATTTTCATTGGTGCGAGATCGGGAGAACGCGCTGGCCAGAGCAGCAGTCGAACACATTCTGCATCAAGGAAGGTCTAGAGAATACGGACAACTTGCGATCGTGCATTTCTTCCTGCTTAAGTATTGCGATTCGGAAGCCTGGAATATAGGGCCGAGCGACGGGCCTTAACTCGTCAGAAATGTAATGGCTGGTATTCAGAGTGGCGGGAATGAAAACACGAAGTGATCGAGACGTGTATACAATTGTATCGCATACCATGACTCCAGTGGGGGGACCCAATATGCGATTACCAAAATTTTGATTACTCTCAAAACTGCATCACTGATATAGGCGCCTTTAATGTGTGATCAATGACAAACCTGGACGCAGAATGGCGTAAAGTCGCCTTTCAGACAAATCACAATCCTGATTACAGCATAAGGATTGCCTTATCCGTATTTAACGGCATTGTGAATAATGCACATTGCCAGCTGGGATTCGACATCGTCACACTGTTCATCACCTGCAGTGATGGTATTGGGTCCCATTGGATACACATCTCCATTACTTCTTGTTCGTATTCCCGGCACTCTGAATAGCGGAAATTAAATTTAGGGTGAGTTAAGGCCCGCCCATCTGTTCTATATCCAAAGCCTCCGTACCACAATATTTAAGCAGGATAAGGCACGACTGCAAGTTGTCTGCATTGCCTGGACCTTCCTTGGTACAGAATGTGTTCAGCCGTTGCTCCAACCAGCGTGTTCTCCTGATCTTGCACCAATGAAAATAACTGTTTAATCGTTGAAAAGCGAGTGGCCCGCCACCTCTCACCAGCAACTACGATCGATGAATTGTGGTATCGTGTTGAAGCTTCATGAAGTGTTGTACCTGAATATGTCATCCAACTGCTGTTCAATTCAATGCCTAGGCAGATAACTGTAGTTATTGCTCCTAGAAGTCGCTGCTTTATGCACTGTTTTCTCAGTATGAATTACTCAAAACTTCTTGAAAATTTAATAAATTGTTCTTCCTACTACAATGTATGTGCCCAATAAATATCATTCTTATATTCGCATTCCTTCTTGATGATGAATTTTTTACAAACATGGGTGTTTAATGTATGTTTGTGAGCTTGTGTGTTATTTGTTTGCATAAATGAAAGAGATAAAGGAAACAGTTTTATTAAATTAATATTCTTATTCAAACAAATATGTATATTTTCTGATTATGAATGCAATTACAAAAGAAAATAAAAACATTTATAAGAAATTAAATGTTTCTTTTAAAAAGCAAATTCTAAGATCTGAAAGTATACATATTCTTTTGACAGTAACAACAAAAACTAGACTTTATAAAAATTAAATTATTTAAAGTATGATACTTTTCAATAGCGTAAAATAGATTTTATGCACAACTAAAATACTTTTAAATAAATGTCTTGAAACAAAATGTACTTTGAGAAAAAGAACTATGCTATATACATTATTTTAAACCATATTTAAATTTTGCTTGTAGCTGAAAATATTCTTTCGCGAATTTTTTAAACCTTATTTAAAACTGCCTGTTTTCGTAACAAAGCTTGATAAATGAACTATTTTTTTTCTCATAAAGCGTATAACTTTTATTCCTGTATAAGATAATATTTAAAAAGAAGAAAGCTTAGCGATATTTGGAAGGAAGAAATTTTACTCCGTAATTAGTTAAAAATAAAGATAATAGCTTCAAGAAATTTCAGAACTTGTAATGAATATTTTAGGAAAAGTTAAAATTAAGTTAGCAATGATTTTTTAGGCTTGTTTTAGACAAACATAATTTTCTTGATTTTAAAATGTTTTAAATTATTTTTTTTAGAAAAAAAAAATGTTTTTAATTAAAAGTATTGCAATTTATTATTAAATTTGAAATAGTAAAGCTGTGTATTTTAAAAAGTTTTTTTTTTTTTTTTTTTACATAATATTGAAAGGATTTGCGACTAATTTTCCAGCGATAAAAATTTTATCAACTTTTTACTCTGTAAATAAAATCGTTTAATGAATATTTAATTTTGTTAATACTCAAATTGAGAAAATTACAACAAGCAACAAACAAATAACAAAAATTATATATTATATAAGCAAAATCAAGTAAAAATCATACAGAAATTTTAGTAAAATAAAAAAAAAACATTTATAGAAGAAAAATCAAAACCTTCCTAAAAAATAATTTAACTAGCAATTTCAATATTTTCCACTTCGTTTACTTTACTCTGTTTTTCAACCCATTTAATGATGTTTTTTTTTTTTAAGAATGCGCTTTTTATATTTTTCACTATAATGGTTTTCCTCAATTTATCATAATTTTAATATTGACTTAGAAAAAAGACAGAATGAGAAAACTAACAATACATTCTAGAGCACCTTTTAAGTAATTTATATGTACTAACAATTAAACAAAGTTCAACATGTTTAAATTTTCTTTGCACCTTTTTTTAAATAGAAAAATGCATTAAAATAAGTGAACCCAAAGTACTTACAACAAATCAAGTGCTTTTAACAATTGGATGTAAAATTCAGGTGAGGTGATTATTACACTTTTTTTTTCCCCCGAAGAGAGCAGAAGTAAGATTTTACGACCACTAATTGTCTCTTTCATCATTAAGCTCAGTATAGCACAAAAGTTTAAAAAAAGGATTACTATCTGCTTTTTTTTTTTTTTTTTTTAAGTTAAAACTGAAACAAAATATTTTATGAAATACTGTCATGAACTTCATCCGAGAAATTAACAGTTTATTCGAAACATATTCCTTTTAACAGGAACGCGAGAAAATATTTTTTTTCTTTTTGTTGTTGTTGTTTATTTTGTTGTAGTATATATATAAATTTTAAAAATATTTTCAACATATAATTGACGTATAAGATTTCTTATATATCTTAAATATGTACACTCTATAACAAGAAGAAAGAAAGAAAAAAAAAAAAAACGCACCAAAAAGAAGTGGGGACAAAACTTGGTAGATGGGGTGGAATGGGTGGCCCGAATGGGACAAAAATTGGCAGATGTGATGTACATGTGGAGAAAAACAATTGATTACAGTTTAAAAAAATTTGAATTATTTAATCAAGGAAAAGGGCCTCACAAAGTAAACAAGTCAATAATGGGTTGGTCCACTTCTGGCCCTTATGTACGCAGTTATTCGGCTTGGTATTAATTGATAGAGTTGGCAGATGTGCTCCTGTGAAGTATCGTGCCAAATTCTGTCCAATTGTTGCGTTAGATTGGTAAAATCCCGATCTGGTTGTAGGACCCTTTTTATGATGCTCCAAACGTCCTCAGTGGAAGAGAGATCATGGGACTGAGCTCAACCCCATTTCACTGAGCCGCCTATTAAGGGTATTTGAAGTCACTGAAGTACCAGTTGCACGTAGGGTCGACGATAATGATGAAATGGTACGTTATTCCATCAAAACCTGTATGTATGTCAATTTGTGTCCAGTTTGTATTACTCCTTCTTGATGCGTCACTTTTTTTGTTATAGAGTATATATATATATATATATATATATATATATATATTTAAGCGCTCTTAAAACATTTCTACCTGAAACTTTAGAACTTTGCAAACAAAAAAGCAATAACTTGATAACTGCGAATTAAGTACCAAATGGTAAGCACAAATGCAGCATATATGCAATAGCGCATAGCATAAATATATGCAGTAGCATAAATGCAAATAAAAAAAAAAAAGTTATATAATTTTATCAAAATTATTCAAACTATGCATTATAAAACAAAAAATACAATAAATGAAAATAAATGAATTAAGTCATAACTGGGTTTACTTTAACTTTTACAGTTTATTTTACTAATCTTATGAAATGCATGAAGCTTTCGTGATAAGAACTCTTCTTTGATTTACTTAATACTCTTGTCTTTCTTCATCGTGTTAACGATATTTTTATGGATATTACTTAAAAAAAATAAATAAATAAATAAAAGCTTTTACGTGTGGACAGCTTAATCAACTTTTTATAAAGACCCTGAGTTAATCGTAAATGATTTCTATTTGAAGCAGCATTTCTTAAAATGCACCTCTATTACACTTTGTCAGTGTTAGCCTTTCAGAATTATAAAATCTGAAAAGTAACGCATTAAGTTTTCAGATCTTGAAAGAGCTTCGTTGTCTCCCGAGAGAGCAGATTCTTCCATTGATTAAACTTTTTGTCCCTTTTAATACTGAAGGAGCTCGCCATTACGCCTATCATTAGTCTCCATTTGCCAAGGGCCTAAAGAGGATTTAATACACATGAAGAAACATCATTGGCTTTTAGATCTTTTCCCCTTTAAAGAAGTTGTCGCGGTGAGAATAAATAAATTCGGTATTGATTAAAGTGGCGAAAGCATTTTTTTTTTATAATGGTTAAAAAACTAAATTGAAAACAAAGAGAAAGGTCGGTAGTTTTCATTATTATTATTATTTTTTTTTTTTTTTAATAAAACATTTTCAAAGACATTTATTAATATCGTCTTTATCTACATAGCTTAAAATAACTTATATACTAACAATTTGCTTTTCGTTCTCTTTTATTGCATAATTTGTATGAGTATTCTTTATTACTGTATTATTTTAAGTATTATTATTGCATTAAAAGGATGATTTTATGCTCATCTTTATGCAAAGAACTAACTTTAAGATGAATTTTTGGCAATATGTTGACTTTTTTAATGAATAGTACGTCATATTAACTACAGTGGGTTTATCCTCTAACTTCTCATGAGTATGATATTTTTTATAGAGTATGAAATTTTTGTGTAGCAGATGAGATTAACAACCTGCCTAAATTATGCAAATAAATATTTATTAATTCAAAGAAAAAAGTTTAAAAAAATTTACATTATTTTATTTATTTATTTATTTATTTATTTATTTATTTTTGAATTTGAATACTTTGATTTATTGAGAAATATTTTAATAAATAAAAAAATAAATAATAATAATAATAATAATAAATAGCTGTAAGATTAGTACTTCTACAAATCATTGTTTTAAATATGCAATATGTGTATTTAATATTACAAAAAATGTATTAATTTAATATTTCCTCAATCTACGATAACATTCATGCATGTGTGATTATAAAAAAGAAAATATGAAGAAATAGAAAAGGTTTCCAGAATATTGTTATAAAACTATAAAAGCGTCGAATGAAATATTTTTCACTAAAAGCTAATCTTAACAAAAAAAAGGGAATCCTTTTAAATTTACTTTATATTTAATGCAAACTGAAAATTGATTGGTTATGTATAAATCCAAGACAATATTACCGAATGTTCCCTATATATAACCTAGAATAGTTTTTCTCTGTTTCTAAATTGTATATACCTGAATATTCGAAAATACATTTCATAAGTTAAGTAGTCTTGATTTGAATCGCATCTTTGCAACAAATCCATAACTACACTTAAATAGTATGGTTTTAATCAAGTTTTCTGATCTAAACTAAATATTCATAGAAAAATGCAGCATTTTCAAAATGCCTAAAGTTAGAACATTACAGAATATTACAAAGAAACTGGATTATACTATTGCAATTAATTTGTGAAAGTTCACTCTTCTCTTTGTTCTTTTACTGTATAAGTAATTTTCTAAAGTCTGATATTAAATGAAATGCCCTTTTCAATGGCATGAGTTCTAAATTCCTCCGTCTTTATATTTAATCTTAATCCTTGCTAATGAGAGAATTGCATGTTCACTAATTTGTTGCTAATACTAAATCTAATTCTCAAGAATTCAGCAGAGAAGTTAAGTCTTTTACTTAACTTTGTGAGAATATTGCACGGATTCTCGGCGTTTATTAACTCACTATTATTCAATTTTATGTTAGGTCTTTAGGATTATCATCAACCAACTGAACTAATGAAGACCACGAGAAAGTCTGCCCTAGTTTTCCTCTTAGTTCTTGACATTTTTATAACGCCTGTCGAATCCATAGAATTCAGGACCTTTGATGTTCACATAAATACACTACTCAACTTTAAACTCATTTCTTTATAAAATATAGTAATTAGCAAATATGTTTAGTAATAATAATGAATAAAAAGGAATCTAGTTATAATGTTAATTTTTTAGGGGAGAAACTTCATTATTATTATTATTATTATTATTATTATTACTTAAAAACAATAATTAAAAAAATAATGAAACCAATACTGAAAAAAAAATATATTTCGTTCTGATTGTTATTTATATAAAATTAAATAAAAATTTTCTTTAACTAACCTAGCCACTTTCCATTTCACTAAATATAAAAAAAGAATTTTTGAATACGCTCAGCAAATTTTATACTTAACTTTTAAATAGTCTCTGCAAATGTAATATCATTAGAAAAAAAAATATTTCTTGTAAAACATTATAATACAGGATAATGGAATATTATGGAATTAGACCTCATTTGTAGGACTGCGTTGCAAGTCCTATAAATGATTTTTGGCAGAACAGAATACAGTACAAATCAGCAGGTATCACGATAAAGTGCCTCAGCTGAAATCGTTTTGTTGATGGAGACTTGACACGTTACGTCTGCAGTTCAAGATTCAACTTCTGACATATATACTTTTCATTCTATATACATTGTTATGTATAAATTTTCTTTCATAGCGATGACTTTTCTAACTGGACTCCGACTTCTGATGGGGAAAAATATTTATATATTCATAGTTTGCTGAAAATGAAATATCACATAAAGAAATAGAAGATGTTATTAAAAAAAAAAAAAAAAAAAAAAAAAGAAAGAAAGAAAGAAAAGAAAAGAAAAGAAAGCAAAACATACGTTAAAACATACTACTTCAGAGCAGTTTCTGAGCAAATAATAGCTGAATTTCCGTATATCTGTTATGTTAAAGACAAAAAAAAAAAAAAAAAATGATATGACTGCCCTGAAGAATTTACCCAAAATAAGCGTGACCAATGAAACATGAAAGCAAGTTAAATATAATACAGAAATTAAATTTAAGGTAAAAAGAAGTAGAAAAAAAATACTTACTAACTTATATGCAAATAAAATAAAACAAAATAGACAAAAATAATTTATATTGAAATATTGAAATATGAATGTAATATGTACTGTATTCCCGAAATATATTTTCCTTCTCGTCCCATGCTTTTTTCTATGGATTTTTAGCTTTTCTCCTCCTTTTTTACATTCTAAAGTGTGGTTGCCATCGCATTTTAGAATCTAAAAATCAAGAGAAAAAAGGTTAAAAATCTGTAGAAAAAAGCATGGGAAGAGGAGGAAAAAATCTCACAACGTTAAGTGTGTGGGAAAAAATGGCTAACACCGGGACGAATAAAAGGTGAAAATTGACTGAAAAAGACATCAAAGCTCGGGAAGGCATCGGGCTCAGTACCCTGAACCTATCGTCGAGGTTTTGCTACGTCTTGCCTATTATACAAATCGTATCTAACCTATACGCTTTGCTATTATGTGACTTCTAGTTATTTCTGTTTACTTTGAACAAATTTATTTTTTAATTTTTTACTACAATTCCTTTTTATATTTTATTAAACTATTCTTTTTAATCTATAATCTCAATTTTTAACCTTCAGAAGTTAGAAACTTAGTTATTGATGCAATCAAGCGCATTTATAAATAGAGTATAATTTGTTGAAATATTTTTCAACCTCGTTGCAACTCTTATTTATTAATATTTATTTTAATTTTGGAGTACATCTGTTGAATTTTATATGCATATATATATATATATATTTATTTATTTATTTATATTTATATTTACTTAAACAAAACTAAAATATTTATATTTAGAAATATATTTAAAGGACTGTAAAATTAAAATACAAACGATCTCTATAACTGTACTGTTTTCCTTCATTACAAGAAAAAATTAAAATATTACAAAATTTGGAAATTTTTATCTATTAAAATTAAAACATTAAATAACAAACTAATAAAATATTTTATTAGATATAAATAAATAACCAATCAGTTTCCGAATAAATTTATAACAAAAATCATTTTCAAATACAAATGCAAGCAAGTGTAACTAGTGTTAACTAAAATTTTGTCTAGTTTAATTAACATGGAATCAAATTATACTAAAAATGCTCCAGATGACTGGCGTTGAAAATAAGTAAGTTATAAATTTTTAATAGACATCATAAAATGCAAAAGCTCGGAACCGTTGTTTCGTCGTTACCGTTTTCTTTGCATTACTCATGTCTACTTTGATCTCCAAACAAGTATAACTAGAGTTAACTAAAATTTTAACCTAGTTTAATTAACATAGAATCAAATTATATTAAAAATGCATCGGATGACTGGCGTTGAAAATTATTAAGTTATAAACTTTTAATGGACACCACAAAATGCAAAAACTCGGAACCATTGTTTTAGCGTTGCAGCTTTCCTTGCATTACTCCTGTCTACATTGTCCGCCTGACAAATAAATCGTGTTTCATTTCGACCGGAAACAATTGTTGCAAGATTTTTTAATTTTATGGTGTTTATTCAAAGTTTTTAACTTATAGTATCAAACTGTTTTGTTGTCTTACTTTTTACAATTAATAAGTTTTATGAACATATTTTTCATAAGAACAATATTCAGTGTGAAACCTAGTAACAGTCTTTTTTTTTTTTTTTTTTTTTAAGATAGCAAGAACTTGTCTACATATCTTCCTAGTAACTTGCAGTACATCTAAATAAACGATGATTGAGATTTAAGTATAATTATTTTTTAATTTATTAGGTTTTTGTGTTTTGTGAAAAATTGTATCCGAAGTAGAAAACATGGTTTGAATGTTTGCTCCTCAATTAGATAATTATTCTTCTATTTAAAATAATTATGTCTCCTAATATAAGTTTGACATTTTTGTCAAGTTTAGTAAAATACAATCGGGGCAATGTATAATTCAATGCGGGATTCTTTATGTAAAAATTCTACAATTAAGTTGCATATTAAAAAGTAGCAAGTAACATTATATTTTTATGGGTTTTTTTTCTAGGCAATGCTTTTTAAATGTAAAATAATTCGAAAATAAACTAAAGCTAGTTATTAAACAGAGGGTCAACTAATGAATAACGTTTAATATATGAAAAGGAATAAATATCGAAGTTCAAAAAAAAAAAAAAAAAAAAAAAAAAAATCAGATAGCTTAAAATAACCTTAATATTTTACTTAGTATAAAAATATCGTTCCAAAAAAATGAAAAATGAAAAATACGCAAATCTTAAATATCTTTGACAAGGAAATATTGAATACCCATGCAGTATTCCTAAATCTGCAATTTTTTTCGTTCTGGATAAAAATATATTTGAGAATATGTTGCGATACTTCTATCTGCGTGCATGGAATCTTCCTTAAGACTCTTCGTGTGATGTCCTCTGGACACTTTAGCAAATAGAAATGAATGGTGGACGTGATGTCCAATGTCTGCTGGATTAGGCTCGACAAAGAGTTTAATCATCGGCTGCTCTATACCTCCTTGGGGAAATTTGGTGTCTCTTAACGTTCTGAAAAGAATGTAGGCTTTGATGCACTTTGATACAGCTGAATGGAGTTATCCTATATAAATATATATTTCTTATCTGAGAGTCTATTAATGAGAATTCGGTTAATTATAGAACAAGATGCTTTAGGAAATCGACTTTAGGGAATTATTTTGTTATTGTTGTTTACCGTTTGATTAATGATTATATATATATATATATATATATATATATATATATATATATATATATTAATTTCTTATATTATTGTATATTTTTTAAATGAATTGATGTAATTTTATAACTTTTGAAATTTTGTAATGTTATAACTTTCTTAGTATTCTATACATTATCTACATGTTTGATTTCTCTTCAGTTAATGGTGTTTTTCTGTTTAGTGAGAAGTTGGGGGCTAAGGATAGTTATTAGCTAATTGCTACTGTCCTTTCAGAAACTTCTCTTTCACCCCTACACTGAGGGGCCTCCCTGATGAAGACCTCAGTGTTTTTGGGGGTTTAATTTCATTTATTTCATTCATTTGTTTATATATTCCAACATTTAAGTTTTGCACTTCCTTTTGCTGCGATTTTGCGCATTCGTTTGTAATTCTCCTTTTGTTTTTTCTAACCTTTAAACTTATATATATATATATAAATTCATTTCAATAATTTTCTGTGTATATATATATGTATATATATATATATATATATATATGTGCTATAATTTTCTACTTTTCAGACTGTAAAAACAAATTGCATGTAATATCGTTTTTTTTTTTTTTTTTTTTTTTTTTTTTTTTTTGTAATTAAAGTAGAAGAAATCCATTCCAATGACTTGTGCTTTCGCAATTATTACAGTATTTAATTTATAAGGATTTTATTTGTTCAGCATGAAAACATAATATTTGTTTACATTTTCGTCGTTTTTTTTTATAATAAGATACATTTTCTAACTGAGACACACAAACGTACATTTTTTTTTCTTTAAATATAGCTTTTAAAAGCGATTAATTAATTTCAAAGTTTCTAATAATTAAAATTTTAATTATTTAAAGATTTTTTTTTTAAATCTATGGCGATGAAAATCGTAAAAATGTTAATCATGAGGTATTATTTAAATGTAAAATGATGACAATTGAAAAAAATACATTTATTAATTTACAGTTATCCAAAACATATTATATTATACTACAGAAAAAAATCATTTGTCGCCACTGCTTAGTTATTTATATACTTTACTTACTTAGATTCAATATTATTCAACCACAGAAATAAAATGTACAGTTTTAAGGTGTATGATTTTTTTTTTTTTTTTCTTAACTGATTGATTTTTAAAAGTGAATATCGCAGATATACGATAGTTTTGTTTGTTAAGCTGTTTATAAGAAAAATAGATTAAAAAACCTTGATAGTATTACGAATGTGTGCTTGAGTCAGGAAGGAAAAGCGAGGAAAAAAGACGAAATATCAGAAAGGAAATCAACGTATACATACTAAATACCCAGCAATTAATTTATAAGCTTGTAGAAAATTCGTCATCGGAGAGAAAAAATTATAAAGAAAGAATCGGCCCAATTATCCAAATTAGGAAAGAGGTTAAAAATGTATTTCTTTGGGTATTAAAATATAAATAATCAGCTTTTAAAAAGATTCTGAATATAAAATTCATTTTAATAAAATATAGATAAGAAACTTTTAAAACGAATATGTGTGTGATATAAAATGATGTAAAATTAAAAATTATTATAATAAAACGTAAAAAAGAGAAATCTAGCACTAAAAGCTGCTTATCCAAACAATATTTTTTTAAATAAAAAAATTTTAAAGCGAAAATATATATGATATAAAATTAATATAAAAGTTTAAAGATTAGAAAAACAACAGGGGAATTACAAATCAATGCACAAAATTGCTCCGAAAGGAAATGCAAAACTTGAATATAGGAATAATTTAACAAATGAATGAAATGAAATATTCCCCCCCCCCCCCCCCACAAAAAAAAAAAAAAAAAAAAAAAAAAACAGAGATCTTCATCAGTCTTCCCCAAAAACACAGAGGCCATCTGATGAAGACCTCTGTTGTTGTTGTTGTTGTTGTTGTTGTTGTTTTTTTGGGGGGGGGGAGAGGGTATTCCCTTTCATTCATTTGTTAAATTATTCATATATATATATATATTATATTACAGAATTAAATTGAAAAAGAAAAAAAATACCCAACCTTATTGCTAACTATAAACAGGTAATATACTAGTTTCCCCTTATAGTTTATCACTGTGAGGCACACATACGAACTTTCAAATTAAAAACTGCTTATAATTAAAAAGGAATCATATGTAGTACTGATAAAAATTTCTATGACAGTTACTGTACCCGTAAATCAATTTGATTTCGTCCTGCTAAAGTGCTAACATAATTAAAGCATTATATATAAAATAATTTTTATTTTATACAAGCTCCTAAATGTATTTTTTATTGTTGCTGTTGTTGTTTAACACATCGATATTAAATCAGTAGTCGACTTCAAGATTGTATAGAAATATTTATTTTAAGCTGCTACAAATCAATGATGCTTTAAAACCATCCTCCTGCCTTCTTGTCTGGTAAAGGATCCTGTTTACGTGATTTTACATTTTCGCTGTTAGATTAATTTCTTTGTATAAAAAAATTGCAGTAGCATTTAGCTATATACGAGTATTATTAGAAATATTCATGTAAATGTTGATCAATCATACTAAGAGAAGGAATGAATATCTGCTATCAACAATTTCCCCAAAAAACGGTTTCATGTTTGAAATTCCAATTCATAAGAGATGAACAATTTCAAATCTTTAAATAAAGAAAATAGAGCATGGTTTAATATACATTACTAACTATCCAAAATGTAACACAGTCAAGGAAGCATCGAAAAGGTACAAATTTGTATCCTCCGAACTTCGGCATACATAATTTCGTGTATGTGGAAATAATTTACAAATAATCAATATTTCAGCACAGATACCCATTAAGGGTGCCCTTAGCGTCACCTACAGTTGTATATCATAGTTTTAAAAAAAATATCCACTATAATAATTTTATTTATTTATTATATTATTTTTGCGATATTTTTTTAATGAAAATATTTAGTACGACTTGAAAAAAAGGACGAAGATCAATCAAGCAGATTTATGAATTTAAAATAAGTAGAATTATAAATTATAAAGAAATCGGATAATCCTTCCAAGAAATTGTACAAATTTGCAAAGGGGAACGATTGCACTTGCTATTACGCACTATTGTATGTGAGGAAATATTTTGTATGCACGTCAGTTAAATATGGCATTCCTAAATCAAGAACCAAACTTCAAGAAATAGGGTCTGTCGCACAACAATTTATGTCAATGCATACATTTTTTTTAATTATTATTTCGTTTGCTACATATGAGAAAAATAGTAATTTGCATTTGGTGAAAGATTGCATAATAACTGCATTATGCATCACCATACCAATCCTTCACCATTACGGTAAGGGGTGGAACTGGATTTTACGCCCGCCTCTTCTAAGAAAAAATAATGATAAAAACAGAAGCCAACGTTATATGTCTCACGTTTCGAAACCAATTGACTTACCTTATATTCAAGGCTTACTCACAGCGATATTTTTATAGGATATGCAAGACCACTTGTAATACACAAACGGCAACTTTTTTTTTTTTTTTTTTTTTCCTGTCTTGGCCTGCCTGTTATCCTATTTTTTCCTCCATGGGAGGTCTGGTTGATGATTAGAAAACCATTGAATCAACATATATCCCATGATGCAACATAGAGTCAACTTTAGCAACATGAAATAAGAATATATCTAAAATCTCAATGATTCAAAGACAAGGTATGTAGCAGACGTTATTGTCAGCTGAGATATCTGCACTATATTTTGAAATCCCCATTCGTGGTTCGTACGTCCACGCCTTTTTTCAAGGACTCTCCCACAAGTATTTTTATGCATTATATTTCCTTTAAAGCTTTAAGTCTTTTTTATTATCAACATTTTCAAAATAATGATACTGGTGCAGAAAATTAAGAAAATTCAAGGACTGTACGGACCACATTACTTAAATTTGAAAATAACTCAGTTTTTGCTCATTTCACTTTTATACTATTTGTTATTATTGTAAATAATTGTTATATATATATATATCATATAATATCAGGAGACTTGGCGTTGGAATATTAAAACCCGAATAAACTACTACGTCAGAAACGCCAAAGAAAAATATTTGAGATACATACAGCTGTTTCGGTAGCCTTAAACGGTACGCTTCAGTGCAAAAAGAAAGTCTTCAGGGCTTCTTTTCTTCAGTGCCGTCTTCAGTGCTTCTTTTTGCACTGAAGACGGTACGCTTAAGGCTACCGAAACAGCTGTATGCATCTCAAATATTTTTCTTTGGCGTTTCTGACGTAGTAGTTTATTCGGGTTTTAATATATACATCATCCTGCTTGGTTTTCAATTTTATATGTTTATTTATTTATTTTAGGAATTTATTTATTTATTTATTTAATTTTTTTTCATAATTATTTGTTTAAAATAAAAATTAAAAAAAAAATCGCAAAAGTCAGAGAAAAGCTTTGATAAAAGACAGATTAGTAGAAATTGAAATTCATTGTAGGTCAAATGGTCTACAAATATCAAGGTATGAAAAATTATAACCTAAAAATTAGGACAAGGTACTAAAAGTAAATATAAACTTCGAAAGTGCAATTCATTCAAAGCATCCCGAAAAGAACATGTAGGAAACACTTGATTAATTATTACAAAAAAAATTCCTTTACATTGCCTTTTTGTGAATATCTTGAACAAAAGTTATTAATAAAATCATGAAGAATTAGTAATTCAGTGTATAGGTTAAAAAAAAAAAAAAAAAAAAGGGCGCACATAGTTATTTGCTAAGAGAAATGGTCTATATTTAGTCATTTATTTCGTTTGATTATTAAATAATTAAAAATAATTAAAAGTTAAAATCAAAAATCTGCAGTAATAATTAAAATTAGTAGACAAAAAGGGTAATTCTTACACAGATAGATAGTCTGTAATATAATTAATTTATTCTCAGTTTCGGATGCTGGCTTTTAATATTCTAAAATGAGGATTTCCACAAAGACACAATTTAAACGGTTCACCGACATTGTTTGCACTTTGATCCAATAATTAAAATGCAGCTTTAGAGAAATCCTTATTTTAGAATTCCAAAAGTAGACTTTTGACTTCGAAGACTTTATTTAGTATCATACATTTTGATTCTTTTGAAAATAGATGGATTTGAAATATTATTATAATCAAACCGCTAAAACTTTTTTATTTTAACAATGCATGCTTACAATTTTTTTTCTCCATTATTTTACAAATTAATGTGAATTAATGCATCTCAATGATAATTTATATGCGATGATTTATATCCATAATACTAAAAAGAAAGATAGTTGTTGATTATATATATATTTTAAAAAAAATTATTTATATATTCAATTAAAAGTAATTAATACTATCATAGTAGTTCTTTCCTTTATTATTAAAAATAAATTTTTATTTTTATTTTTTTCTACTGTTTTAGAATTGATCTTCATATGTTATAAGAATTATGAGAGAGAAATAGATTTTTATCAAAAATTAAATTTTTAATTATAACTTTATTTACGCTTGTCAAATGAATTATTAATAAAGAATTTGTGAACATTTCAATCAGACTGACGTTATTAAAATTCAAATGTTTGATAAGGACTTCACGAACGCCACTTTAACCCTCCAATCAGATTATTAATAAAATGATACATTAACAACGATTTTTTCAGACTGAAATTAATACCAATCCGTAGTAAAAGTATACAAATATAAATTCAATACAAGATCGGTTGTTAATTTTAAGGAAAGTTATATAAAAATCCATGTATTTTAGCATTTAAAGCAGAATTAAACTAAAATTTTACACAAAAACGCCGTACGCTGGTTTTAATCTAGCGATAAAGTATAAAAATAAAATATTCGGAAATTTCAACTGATTGCAGACAGTATAAGTAACGATTTTGATTGAAATATTTTTTTACAACTATCGACACTGTTCATATCCTGAGTTTTAATGGAGGTTTTAAACGGAAATACCTAGTGACAATTACTTTTTAAAAGTGTTATAGGAGGGCACAAAAGAGATTCCGTCATGTGAAAAGCACTATTGTTCGAAATTTCATATCGTATACGATGATTGCTTTTAGCGAATTCAAGAAGTACTTAGTAAACAATTTAAAACAATATGTACTTTTTTGTTTGAAATGAGTCCGGAATCGGTAAGTAAAGCCGCATACATTTTCCATCCGTGATGATATACTTAAGCACAATTTCTAGAAAAAAAATATGACAAAGACGAACAGATACTAAATTTCAGATTTGCCTCGTTTATGACAATATATAGTTTTAAATCACTGTCAGATTAACTGAAATTACTGCTTCAACAAAAGGAATTTACGAAGTATGAAGTTATAAATTTGTCTTTGTTTTTTTTCGAAAATTTAAGATCGGTGTACTAACAAATGTAGATAAAAGATAAGATATACCACAGGGTAAAATGTATTCTAAACCGAAACTTATAGTCTTTTTGTGAAACACTTTAAAAAAAAACGATTTTTAATTAAACATTTATATAAATAATGTTTCATACGGCGAAAATTTTATGCCGTGCGCTTAAAAAAATAATACCACTTTAAAACGATTTTTTTTTTTCTTTTTTCGTAGTTTTATTAAATCACTTAAGCTAAGATATAAAGACAGATTTTTTTTCAATCCGCATTATATATTCATCTGTAGCAAATTGCATTTTTGTATCACTGTCAGTTTTTTCATTCAGATTATTACTTTAACAAAAGAAAATGGAGATGTAGAAATTAAAAAGTCCTTTTTGGTTATCACCTGAAGCAAAATTAATTCGAAATTGAAACTTACAGCATTTTCTGTGAATATTTTGAATTTTAAATGCATTTAGTTACTTTATTAATCTGTATTTGTTTGAGTCAGGGAATATTTTATGTCATTTCCTAAAAATCAAGATGAATGAAAAACTATTTCAAGAATATATATATATATATATATATATATTACTTTAATCAAGCTATTA
The DNA here is from genome assembly GCA_963930645.1 of Salticus scenicus. Classification (NCBI taxonomy): domain Eukaryota; kingdom Metazoa; phylum Arthropoda; class Arachnida; order Araneae; family Salticidae; genus Salticus; species Salticus scenicus. The sequence continues at coordinate 240,516,065 of OZ005648.1, forward strand.
CAGTATAAAATACATAAATGTAGACTGTCTTCATCGTATTATTAAATAATTTTAGGCAGAATACAATTTTATATCACTGTCAATTTAATACAAATTGTACCTTAAAAATAAACAGCAATGTAGATAGTTAAAATGGTCCTTAATGAATTTCACAAATTATTATTTTTTCATTAACAAATGTAAATAAAAGCTGTATTATAAAACAGGATATACTATTTTACAAATTGAAATATAGATTTTTTCTGTTAAAAGTTCTGTCCTGTTATAATTTTTTTTTTTTTTAACAAAAATGTTCGAACGAGAAATATTTTGCACTTAATCTTCAAACTTGGGAGCGAATACACCTAAAAACTAAAGTGAAGATTTTTATGAGTTTATAAAACAAGTAATTTTTGTTTAAACCATTTTAAGTATATATTATATATATTTTTTAAGTTTTTTAATTCTTCAAAATTTTCTACTTTCTGTTTTCAATTAATTTAAATATTTTCAGAAGTCTTTAATACGATTTCACTATTTTTAGAAAATATCCGTCTGCCTGTAAAAAAAAAAAAAAATTTCTGGCAACTCTAGATCAAGATCTAATGCATAGAATTTTCTGAAAATTTATATATATATTATCATAAATTGACATCTATCATCCTTTGGTGCATACCGCTCAACATGTGGTGTTGATAGACTGCAATTTACTTCATTTACAGGAAGCCTATGTCTCACCTTGTATAGCGTACAATTCTATAGTATACAACTGCATAAAACTTGATACATGAAATGCTCATTATTAAATTGAAAGCTGACTTCTTTTGGGTGACGTGTATACTGGCTGGTAGTGTTACTATTACTCAACTTTCGTGACTTTATATATGATTTTAGTATCTATTAGATAAAATTAAACCAAACTGCATAATTTTTCTTTTCTTATAGGAAGCTTGAATTAAATACTTGTTTACAATAACCAGTAGGTAGTATTATTATGCAGAATAACATTGAAAAAAAAATTATTAACCATAGCATACTAGCTTTCTCCTATGATATTTCGAAATATGCGGATATTTTTGATGAATAGAAAAAGTCTCTTAATGCAGTTTGTAATAAAAGAGTGCTTATTAACCGGTATGTGGCGCTGTTATAGAGAAATAATATAGAAGAAAGTTTTATGCTGCTCAGAATGTATTATTTTTTTATCAAGGAATTTTTAAATATGTTGGCGTATAAAGGAGATTTCTTAATGCATTTTAAAGTGACGTTTTTCAAATTGAATTTTCTATATCTTTTTTCTTATTAATCAGAAGTTATGTTATGATCTTTGTTAAAGTTATAACACGTGGATAATTTCAATAACAAGCACAACAAGCACAATATTAGTTAAATTAGCTGTAACTTTAATTTACGACCATTGTTCTTTGTATATATATAAAACATGCTTTTGGCTTTTGCAGAATAGAACCGTGCTTCATGTAGTTAGAGCCCTTTGTTCATCTAAGTCCAAGAACAGCGAAATATTATGTCCGCCATTCATCTTCATTTGCCGGGGTTACCACACGAGATACTATAAAAGAGGATTTAATGAACCTGGAAGAAACAAACACGATAAATGGACAGGGTCATTTCTTTCATTTAATTTCAAGGTATTTCTCAAACATGTCCAGAAACATGGTATAACAATAAATTTTAATTGTCTATTTGTATGAAAAATGAGGTATCTTGATAAAACATTTTTTAATTAGAAACAATGTTCAAGAGCTATAAACGATATTAGAACCAATTATTTACCCCATATTGAACCATAATTTTAATCCACATATTTATCTTGGGTTTTTATATTTCTATATGCTTCTGTAAAGTGCATAGCAGAAACTTGGGTATTTATAAAAAGATATTTTTTTTTTTTTTTTTTTTTAATTATTAAATTAATTAGTTAAAAATTAACTCTGAAATGCCTGATTTCTTTTAAATCAATTTAAAAATGTTTTACTTCTTTCCTCTCTTAAATAAATCACGGGAAATATACTTTAAAAAATCATACTTTATTTTAACGATGGTTTACAGCTAAAAAGCAATTTGTTGCTAATCGGCAAACATGAGGCACTAGAGCTTCAATATTATTCTAATAATGCTTTAGAAAACAAAATTGGATATGTTGCCGAAAGGCAACACTCGGCATTTAAGGTTTAAACAAGATAGAGTTTTTACCCAACCAACAATCGATGACACTTTTACAAATAAATTTTTACATTTTAAAAACTCGAGAATAAAGAATAAAGATAATTAAAATAATTTGGTGTGTCACTCACACGACTTTCTCTTACCCTGAAATTTAATACCATAAATACATGTTGGAGAGAAGGAGATAACATAACGAGTACTGTTATGTAAACCTATGTTAAAACAATTCAAATTAGGCTTCGGAAGAGTTTTATATGGTAATTAGTTCTGTGTCGTTTCTATGTAATAAGTTCTACCGCCCCCCTCAACCCCCGTTTCATTAATGCACCTACATTTATATAGAATTTAATTCTGTCATTAAAATTAAAAGTTTACTTAAAATTATACAGGCAATTTTCACACACAACATTAATTGAAACTTATCAATCTTGATCAAATTTTTCCAGCAACAAACTTATATTAAATTCAAAATACAACATTGGATCTCCTAAAATTATTCGTTTTTAAATTACTCTAAGAGACACAGACAAAGATCAAAAGTTAAAAAACTTGACTAGGGTAATCCGGAAGTCTCAAAAAGTGTAAATATACAAAAACAAGCAATGAATATTTAGCTTAAAATATACATTATTTACCATATCTCTATGAGAAATTTATTTCAATTCCCGAACAGCTTTCCGGGAAATGGTAAAATATTATTAGTGAAGCACATCCACTAACAACAAATAGCTAGTGTGTTGTGGCCACCACACAATTTTCTTCTATATTTTCCTATACAAATTCACTCAGTAAAAATAATTTATTAAAATTATTTTTTAAAAAAATTATCTTCCATGATAATGTAGACGATTTCCATATTAGAGAAGTAGTATAACACCAAATATCCAAAAAAAAATTGTTAAAAAATGAAAAAAAATCGATAACTTTATTTTAAATTATCGCAGATCAATGGTTCAAACATTCGTTTTAAAGGTATTGGCGAACTCTTTTGAAAGATTCCCATCATGAAAATTTACTCCCCTCGAGGGGGGCTCTCGCCCCCGCCCCAGGGAGGGAGGAGGCGAGGGTCCTACATGCACAAAAAATTTTCCCAGTTGACTATCTCTACTACAAAAATTATATATTCGTTTCATTTTGTTTAGTGCAATCTATAGATGTTAAACTCTACTTACCTGCAATTTCCCCCATAGACGTAATGTATTTGAATACTTCTGAGTGTCCCTGCACACGAACCATTTGCTTCATCTCAACGAAAAGCTTAGTGTAGCATCCCTATATGATACACATTTAGCATACCGAGTTTGGAATTTCTGCTACTATTTGTTCTTGAGATATGCTGATAACACACACACAGAGACAGACACACAGACCATTCGCTAAAAACATGATTTTCGTATTCAGGGGACCTCAGAACATGTAAATATAAGAAAAACTCACGTTAAAAAATTTGACCCTAAAACAGTACTTTCTCGACCAGAGAGAGAAAGTAAGAGAAAGTAAAAAGAATAGAGTACGATAAATAGCTTATGCACATTGTAACGAAATATTAAAAAGTTAAAAAAGGATTTTAACTAATTTGATAATGAATATATAATATGGATATGAGGGTTTTGAATTATGAATAAAACATACTGCAGGTGTAAAGTTAGTTTTTTCTCCTATTTCTAAGTCTTACCTACGTTGTTTCCATGCATACGCTGTTAAAAAAAAATCAGAAACGGATCTATGTGTTTTGAGAAAAAGAAATAATAATAATTTGCAACATGATTCATTTCAAATCATCTGCAACGAAACCAACCATTTTGGTAATCAAAGAGGCCTTTCGAAAATATCTTTTTGGACTAGTCATCCGGAGTTTTTCATGGTGTTTTTCAAAAACTACCTGAATATGGTCATGTCCCAAGAGTTGACAAGCGGCCTTAAATCATTCAATGTGATATAAACTCGTTTTAGGTGTACATTCATTTACATTAGTTGAATAATACATAAAAATTCATAGACGTCCTTTTTTGCGTAGGTCAGTTTAAGGTCTCTTATGTAGATATCTCAGAATACGGCTCCATTGACTTTCTTCGAACTCGCTATATGAACTCTTTTAGATGTACATATGACGTATGCATTAGTTGGTTACTACAGAAAAATTTGTACGTATAGACATAGTAGCCGAATTTTAGTTCGCCGGTATCTTAAAAGACAGCTTTGCGGATTTCCTTCAAACTCGATTTATTAACTCTACTTTCTTATTTATTAGTTTTCTTCTTGTAATTTCGGAGAAAATCGGACATGGGATCGAAAATCGGCACCTCAAAAACAACTTTAACGATTCTGTTCAAATTTTCTCCATGAACACGATTTTCTTCCTTTTAAATACTCTTTTGTATGCATAAATTGGAGAGTAAAAGAAAATTGATAGGCCCCTTGATTAGGTAGAACTGTTTTAGATTTCAAAAGGGGTGGGTGTCTCAAAAAATGACTTAATAAATTTTCTTTAAACACTCTCATTAATGCACTTTTTAGATGTCTTTAAGACGTTTGTATTAGTTACTAAAAAAAATTTTAATTGGTAAGCCTTCAGATTAGTTTGCTGAATTATGTCTCTCCTGAAGCCCATTATCTCCAAAAAAAAAGTTTATAACATATATAATAGAGAGTAACGGAAAATTCATGCACTTTTTACACACCAAATTTTTATTTTATCATGTGTTTATGTCTACAATTACAATCGTTAATTTTTAAGTCCTGCGTGTTCGTTTTATTTTTAAGTACATGTTTAATGCATCAGATATGATAATTTTCCGACAATTTTAAAAACTCTTAAATTTGATAAATAATTTCAAGTGAAAGCTCAAAGTAACTCAAATAATATCAATTTATTATTATCGCGAATAATTTCCGAAAAGTCTTCGTGTAATTTCCTTAGGGCATCCCTTATAAATATATCAAATTATTTAAATAACAATTTAGAATGTTAAATTAGATTTTTTTTTTTTTTTAAAGCTGAAATTCTGAATTTTGTAGGAGCATAATGTAGAATTAAAATATAGAAATTTTGGAATTTTAACTTTAATTTAATTTTTAAACGTGTGATAAAAATGCAACGCATTTAAGATTCCTACTTGAGATATTTATTGCATATTTTTCCTAACGCATAACTTTTATCAACCTTTAAATACACATTGCCGTTAACGAAAAACAAATATTCTCTAAATTAGTAAAGTATTTAGAGGACGCTATTCGAATTTGCATGTTTTAGAATCAAATTTTCCCAACGGATCTCTCTATTTGCATTCATTGCATTAATTCGAAAAACTTTTTTAAGCGTTAGTTGTATGTTAAAGTGTATCTACATAAGAAATGCTTGATTATTTTAAACAACTGTTGTTTGAAATTACAATGGATTTTTCTTTATTATTATTATTCTTTTTGAAAGAAAATATATTAAATGTGCTTTATTCTTTGTTTTATAAAGTCATTTTGCTTTTTTATACTTGTATATAGAAAAGGTAATTACGTATTTCATAATTATTCATAAATATTTTTTAACATACCAGCATTATTGTTAAAAGTGAAGTTATTAACCCGTTAATGCTCGAATTAATTTTGCAAAATATTATTAGCTGATTATTTCACTTCTAAATTAATAAAGACAACTGACAGTAAAATATATTAACTTAAACAATTCTTCTGATAGTTTTAAATTTAAAGCCTATCCTCATTTACTGACGTTTAGTGTTCTAGCTAGAAAACTTCGAGATAGAAAAAATCTTTGAGATAACAGATTGTGATTTCCTATTATATGTTGACAAAGATCGCGAAAGTAAAGTATTATAATATATGTTATTATTCAACTTTATTTAAGTTATTATATCAGCGCAAAAAGCAAATATAAGTGCGACGAATGAAAAATCATAAAATGACTATCCAAATTATGAAATGATTATTAATATTAGGCACATAAAACTTTCAGGGATCATTTAAAGTGACGCTATAAACTGTCACTAAGAAGCAGAAATTATTCCGAGAAACCACCAAAAATAAACGTGGCATTGCATTAGCTGTCCTCAAATGAGGACACTGGGCGCTAACGGGTTAAATATATTCAAGAAAAATGCTGACTTTATCATATTGTCTCTCTGTATATGTAGCAATGTATGAATCATTTAATCATATATATGTTGAGTTTTTAGAAACGAGATTTAAAAAGCAATTTTAAATTTAGTGACAGATTGATTAGTAGAAGTGATGGCAGTTTACAGGGACATTTTATTCAATATTCAGCACTAAAATTTAATTTTAATATTTGCCTAACTTAATTTACTATCGTGTATTAAAAATGGTATTTTTCAAAATTGATAACAAATCTTGAATAAAAATGTTCTAAGAAACTAGTCTAACTAAAAATTCAGTTGGGAAATTTATGCAAATTAAATGCGAGCGACTTTTGAAATTTGGATTATATACTGACATAGACGAGGAGCCGCTCACCGCTCTAGGAGCAGTGTGGAGCGATTCTAGCTATGCAAAGCCCCCCCTCCGGAGCTTGGATTATATAAAAAAGCAACAGACCTTTTTTGGTTACCTTACATTTCCATGATTGCACTAAATGATAATGAATAATTAGGCTAATCATAAGTAAGGCCGAATAACTTTTAATTGTGAACAATAAAGTACAAAACTGGTTGAGCCAAAATGTTTTGTTTGAATTTCAACCTGAACACTTTTAGTTTTTGTTAGAATTAAATTACTTTTCCATAAAAAAAATCTGCAGTTTATACATTTTGAAGACGTTATGAATCTAATAATACATGCATGGAAAAATTATGAGGTGAAATGGATAAATAAAAATTCATGTCTTACAAAAGTCTTTATTCACGGAAGAGATGGAAAATTTACAACCTTCACATAAGCGATTAGTACTGGTGATTTAATGAAGGTCATAGTTGTTAGTTCAGTTGATACTTGCTAGTATAATAAGCCCAAGGACTCGGTTTCAAATCCTGGCCTGATAACTTTTATAATCGTTAAAATTAATTTTACTTTTCCATTAGAAACCTGATTGTTCTTATTCATATGCAGTAATTTTTAATTTTTAATTTTATTAGTTTTTAATTTATTTTAAATTATACAAACAAATACTTCTTTCACTTTTCGAAATAAGCATAATTTCGCAAGAATCGCTTCGTTCACGTGATCACTTAATATAAAAGCAAAAACATTTTTTCAGGCACTGCCTTACGCTTTAACTTAAAATTTTCAGATACTTTTATTTATCGCATTAATTTTCATTAACTACAAATAACATCAAGAGAAATAATTCATCCATTTATTAAAACACAAATAATTCTACATATTGTTTATGTGTAGTGTTGTATACTAACTGAAACTTTTATACGCAACATATAGTAAAAAAAAAAAAAAAAAAAAAAAAAAAAAAAAAAAAGCATAATTCATAACACAGCTGAATATACATTGTAAAAAAAAGTAAAATTATGGAATTTGATCGCATAATTTTACTGGAAATGACCGTTTTGCTAACTAAATGGTCAAATCCTATAAATTGATGTCATGAAAGTATAATTTCAGTATTCTAGCATTTTTTAGGGACAAAAGCCGTTAATATACGTAATTTGCTCAAATCTGTCATCAAACTGTATTTTCATGGTAATCAAATGTAAAGTATTAGCGTTTCCGTGACGTCATTAAGAATCACTTCATATTTGAAACAGAAAATAGTGTCACGTAGATGTCGTGAAGAGCCAAAGTGAGCACTCGAAGTGAAGTAACAAACAGGGTTTATTAGCAGAACAAACTTGTAATACAGCTACACTCGGCTGAGAACATCCGCCAACTGAGGAACAAGCTTATATACAATATTCGAATATTCCAGAATACAATATTAACATAAATCAGAATATTCTAGAAACTGCTAGAATAGGAAATTAAATATGCAAAGATAATTATAAGATTTTAGAAGTAATTATTTAGAGCCTTTAAATTTACTTGCCCCCGGCAGGGATCGAAAACAGGTCATCTGGGTGACTGTCCATAGACATACCTCTACGCCACGACGGCTGTAAAGAAAGCTGACTTTATGGCAATATAATTGTAGTTATATTGATTGATAGAGTTTGTTTATACATTCAGACAAATATTTCTTGATATAAAAGAACTATTTTTTTCTAATTTAATTCAAAGAATTTAATTCAAAGTTGTATATTTGTCACAACGTAAAATTACGGGGGGATGCATCATTTATGGTCCAAACATTTTTTTACGGGCTTTGCCTGGAATCTCTCTTTAATCTGACTTGAATTGTTTTTACTGTGTACACATCGAGCAATTACCTCTTGCGTACCATAATGCATTTGGATATTTTTATGTATCCCTATAAATTAATTATTAATCCTAATAATACCATATTACGTAATGAACAGGATTATTTTCATTGAATAATGAATGTTAATTTCGTTTTACACTGTATCAAGGCATTAAAATAGTTTCAATGAAATACATTTTAAAAATATCATTACATATTCTTTAACCACATTTCTTGTGACCATGGAAGTCTCTGCGCAAGTGCGGGTTGAACGAGTCCAGTGTTAAAATAGGGGTGGCTGAGAGAAAACATGCGATAAGGGAACAAACACCGAATGACTGGATGTTTGCCAAATAACTATCTCTCGGCCAATTTTGCATTCCTCCAAACTTTTGGACTCGGCCTCACTGCTAGTCGTAGGAAACGTGGTGACACTATACCCGTATTTTCTCCTGAGTGAAATGTACAGAAACTAAAAAACTATTTATACCATTTCCGGTATATAAGAAATGCTGTGGTAGACTTGAGTAACATTCGTATTTCAGTTTCAAGGCATTATAAAAATGTTTACGGGAGTTAGAGCATGGGGGCTTACATACCGACAGATAGACGGCAAGATGTTAAAAAGTGTTAAAATTAAAAGGAGAAAAGGTTATAAGGAACAAAATTCCTCGTGAAATCATCAGTTATTTTTTCATTCCTACATTACATAATAAATTCAAGAATATATATATATATGTTTAATTTTTGTTGATGAAATGTTTTTTTTCCCATTTGGTTGCAACGAATTTAGAGTAAATACCGAAAATAAACAAAAGCAATATATAAACATAATTATTGATACCTTTAAATTTACTCAATAGATTGAAAATAGTTGTTGTTTGTTAATATGTTTATAATTAGCTACTTTTATACTATAAAGTTTTATAATTTTCACTTCTTAATTTCAATTATATTCATTGATGACCAATCTAAATGTTTATTTTTTCGTTTGTCACTAATTTAACTGTTTAAAATGCTTAACCTTATTGTTCTTTACATTAATATTGATCAATATTTTTAAGTTTATTTTGCTTCGTATAAATTAATATAAAATAGATGATTTATTATTATTTTTTTATTTTTATTTATTTATTTATTTATTTATTTATTTATTTTTATTTTATTTATTTATTTATTTATTTTTTTGAGTTGTGGGCAATTATAGTGATTTTAGATGATCTCATACCTCGCTGTTTCAGAAACAACTCATTTTTATTACCCTTCATCTATAATTTGCCTTGATAAAAATATAACAGTGTTTTGAAAATTTTCAAATATTTTCTACATTTATTTTATTTTATTTTTTATGATATTTTACATTGTATAAAAATTCACTTATGAAATTGCTTCTTCATTAATTATTTCAATTCTTTTTGCCTTGCATTTGGTCATTAAATTGTTGGATTGTCATTATTATTATTATTATTATTGTTGTTATATGTTTGTTTGATAAATTATTTTTAATAAGCCATAAAAATATGTTCAGCAATAGCTAAGCTAAAACAAAATATTTCTAAAAAATGCATTGCAGTCATGATATATGATACAAAACAAAATTTTTGTCATGGAAAGAACTATAATTTATCATCTGAAATAAAGAACCAAAACTGAATCTTGCATCATGCATATTTCTATTATCTTTAAAACATTTACTCAAAAAAGTAAAATTTAAATTCATAAAAATACCACTAAAATATTAAAATTACAATTTATCTATTATTCGAAAAAAAAAAAAACTAATATGGATGTAAATACAATATTTAATATTGAATATGAAATTTGATTCACAAAAATAATAGAAAAAATCTTTTTATTTTCGACATCTTTTGATTGTATTTGTGTTACAAGCAAGCTTCAAGGTATCAGTTCCAAAATATGAATTTCCCATTTTGTATTCTATTTCTTTTCAAATATTTTTTTTGTTTAGACAAAGAAGAAAGAATCAGATATCTATATGTACTAGCTTTCTTTTATAAAAGAAAAAATGTTTTTTGAAAAATTCAATTAGTCGTGAAAATAGTAGAAATAAATTTCAAATTTCGTTACTTTTTTTTTCTTTTAATTTGGTAATTTAAAATTACAAGTTTTTTTCTATGTTGATGAATTTTATTGACAATTTGAATAGTTTAAAAATATTGCTCTTTATTTATCTTCTACATTTTTTTTTTATTATTATTATTTTTTACTTGATATAAATGCTATGTTTATATTTTTGTTTTATAATTTTACATTTTTATAAAAGCAATGAAACAAAGGATAACATGAACTACAATTAAAACATTATAAAATATTTTCATTTATACTTTTTATGGATACACGAATTACAATCTTAAAACAAATATATTTTACCGTTTATTATTATTATTATTATTATTATTAATTTATTCAATTAAAATTAGTCTAATTTAAACAAACAAAAAATAAATAAATAAATAAATAAGTTGGATAGCAAAATTTAAGAGCCCTTATTATTACAGACATTTTTCCGTTTTTTTATAATGTGATAAAATAAATAAACAATATACGCGCGTTCTTTATTTCATTCATCGTTTTTACATTATCCCTAACTTTTTTTAAGTGCATAGTGTTGCATTTTATATAGCATTATAAAATTGGATAAACTACACTGTTAAAAATTTCTGTAAATTTAATATGAATATTTATCCAGAGTCTCTGTAAATTTACAGTAATTCTTGGTTAAAAGTGAATAATCGAGATTCTCAATCTTTATTCTGTATTTTTACCTAATTTTGTTATTTGATCTTTTAATTAAAATTAAAAATGACTGTTTCTACTTTAGAAAAAGCATTCTAAGTCCGAATTATATTCTTACCAATAATTAATTAAATTAATATTAGTTACTAAAATGAATGTATAAAATAAGTTTTTTAACATCTCCGTTTATTTTTCTCTGTAATTTTACATAAGACTTAAAAATAATACATTACACAAAGTTTTCTGTTGAAATTTTTAACAGTGTAATATGTTTACTTTAGTGCTAGAAAAAAAAAATAATCATGCACACATATGTGTTCATTTATTTAGTTACATATATAAAAAACCTTTTAAAATCGTATATGTCATAGCAGGATCTTTTAACTAATGAAAACCAAATCAGAAAATAACATTAAAAAAATTCTCTTAAACGCTAAAACAATTCATCAATAATAGAAAAAAACACGTAATACTCATTTTAATATCACCTTAACCATTTATGAGTAGAAATATAAAAATATTTCATTTAAATACTCACCAAAATATTTATTTTACTTACCAAATGAAAGCACTGTACTCAATAAAGTATTAATGAAAGCATACGTTTTTCTTACTTATATCTTATATATGAATTTGAATGTTTAGTGGGTAACATCCTATATCTGTAAGTTTAACGATATTTTCTGAAATGTAGTCCAGAATTTTAAAAATTCGAATAATATAGGTCTCGTTTTAACAATTAAAAATACATATATATATGATTTTACAATGCAATAAATTTTGACAAATCTGTTCAACCAACACCTTAAGTCCCCAGACTTACACTTGTGCACATTTCTAACCAGAACAAATATGTGCACATCCTCATTTAAGACCAAAACCCAGTATTCAAATAGTCTGTGTTATTTACTTTTTTTATCCGTCGCTAATTTGCCATAGAGTTTTTATGAGCCTTATAACGATGACTATTTTCGAAAGTAACATAGTATATATGTATGTGTGTTGATATATGCATCTGTGAATACACTTATCTGCGCAAACACGCACAAGAGTGTAATTGCATTCAATTATCACAAGACCTGATGGCATATAAGGTGATGCTGCCAAACGTAATATCATGCAAATAATTATTCCTTCAGCTTAATTCCCATTTAAACCCGATAATTTTTATTCTCTAATTTTATTTTTTCATAGACTAGTTTAATTAGTGATTCATAATAAGAGATTTTTATATAACAATTTTTTTATTAGGCAATTTTGTGATAGTATTGATATATTCCATTTAAAACTTAGCATCTTATATATGTTATATAAAACTCTGCACAGATTATATATGACGTCATTTACATTTATGAAACAGGATTAGAAAATAATAACCCGGTATGTCGTTACAGCAGAATAAAAGCAAGTAATTTTAAAGAACAAACAGAAAAAAATAATAATTATCATCTTAATAATTAAAAATACTTAACTATGCACACTAATGCGTAAAATAAATCTTTTTTTTTTTTTTTTTTTTTTTTTTAATATATACTTAATCACGTGTAATGGAAATGATAATTACAAAAGCAAAGAAAACTCACGATAACTTAACGTTTATTCTACCCGTTAATTTTGTTAGCAATGGATGTTTTTGCCGAATTGATAAAAATAAATCTTTAATGCATTGATTTTGTACAATATTATGAGTGATATTTAAAAGAAATTTGAAAGATTTTGCCAAACATATCTTATCAGCTATTCTTCGAATATTTAATAGTTACTTAAAGAATTATTATTATTATTTTTATTATTATTATTTTTATTTATTTTTTTTATTTTTACAAAAAATCTTAATCCTGAACATACTACTTTCTTAGAAATATAGAACCAAGTAAAACGTAATTTTATTAAGTAATAAAGATAATAATTTTTCCAAGTATGCAATTTTGCATGGATGAAAAAAAGACCTACAAAACTATTATTATTAAATTAATAAAATATCTCTTTGGGCTATTTAAACAACTATGAATTCTTCAGAAATTCTTTATAAAACAATAACTGAATTATGAATTATGAAGGCATTTCTCAAAATATGAAAATATTTGTAGTATGGTAGGAGAATCTATCTTTAATTTTTCTTTTTTTACAAAAACTTTCTATTATCATAAAGAACATTTAAAATATTATTTGCATACACGTCGTCCAGCTCCATAAAAATAGCTTTTCTGGCCATAAAACATATTTTTCTACGCTGTACTCCATTCAGCTACGAGAAAACTCATTTTTCTTTTGAACAAAATCGAAAATTCATGATCCAAACTCTGTTGTGATCATTTTTTAGCTATACTCGTAGCAAACGCTTCAGTAAATACCAACCTCGACAAGTAAGAGTATTGAATATAAAATCTCTATTTAATATTTATACGTTTTAAATAACTTTTGTAGCAATGCATACAAATATGTATTTTTAAAAATATTCTGCATGTGATATTTAAACTAGGAATGAATTTGAAGAAAAGAACTTGTAATTTTAAGAATTCCAAATAATGCTTCTGTATATATATATATATATATATATATATATTCTAAGAATCGATATAGAAACAATCGATTACATTTTTATTCCTAACATAACGTATTTATTGGACATGTTGTTTTGCGATTTAAAAAAAAAAAAAAAAAAAAAAAAAAAAAGAAAGAAAGAAAAGAAAGAAAAGAAAAAGAAAGAAAAAGAAAATTATACAAAACTAATTTTATTAGAGTCATATCTCAAAAGCAAACACTTTTAAATGTTGAAAATTTTTAACTTTAGTACCCTCTTTTGGAGTACATAACCAGGCTTATGAAAAACTAAAATATAGTAGAATTTTCAAACGCGTACTACCTAAATTTCTGTTTACATGTTAACTTTAAGAATAAAGTAAGAAAAAAGTTATTTACCTTAATATAAAAAAAATTATAAAATTTTAATTATACATTTAGATACAATATATACAATATCACCAAGAAGTCGAAGTTTCATATTCTAAATCTGTATAATGTGTGTATATTACTTTTTACCGTGATCAAAGAAGTACTTCATGTCATAGTCTACTAAACTAGATGCCTGTCGCGTGGCTCGAAAATTTGGCAACAGTTCAAGCGGTAGACAGCGCCACCTGGTACAAATTGGTCAATTTTTTTATTCAACTGTCACCAATAATTTTAAGAAGTGATATATATCATATATATAATCGACGTTTCTTCGGTTGTATTCGCCTTTTATGTATATCAAATCCCACTTTTAAAAGTATTTGGTGGCTGTTGAATAGAAAAGTCGCGCAATATGTACCAGGTGGTGCTGTCTACCGCTTAAACTATTACGAAGTTTCAGAGTCACGCGACAGGCATATAGTTTAGGAGGCTATGTTCGTGCACAAGGACATTTAAAAGAACTAAAATTACATTTTCATTTCACTTTATTATTAAAATATCTAGTTGGTACCTTTTTTACATCTTAATACAGCACTAAAATTAAAGAACATACATATGTGCATATATACATTTTTCTAAGCAAAAATGTGTGTTTCCCGTAGAACATATGTTTTTAAAGTATTTTTAATTGATTTATAGATTTCCCTAGAAAAATTCGGATATATTAGTAGCTACTGCTGCCTAGAAATGCATTTCAAGGTATGGTCTGTATTCCTGCAATTTTAATTAATTATAATTTTTTTTATTACAAATTAAAGAATACTGTATTTTGCATATATAATTTATAAATAATACACAGGGCTACCCATAATTACTCGAATACACTATTTTTTATTGAATGTAATTGAAGGAAGAGCTTAGTAATATTTCACCATATGTTAGAAAACTTTAAATAATACAGATTTTACCTTCACAACAAAATTTAAATATTAATGCAGAGCAATTAATAGTTTTTCTATTAAAATTCATGATAAGAGAAAGTTGTGCGAATGTCCTACTAAATTATTAGTATTGTGAGATTACGTTAATGATAATTATTAATATGACAACTTGTTACTTTCTTCTATATGTAATATAGAGAAAGTATTGGATTCGCGAAAATTACTTTCTTCTATATGTAATATAGAGAAAGTATTGGATTCGCGAAAATTTTCGACCTCCGTTTTTTGACGGATCTACACGTTTTGGGATGTCCTGAACATGAATTGATAGTTTTTTAAAAATGTCTCTCTGTCTGTCTGTGTGTCTGTGTGTCTGTCTGTCTGTGGTTTCGTGTTTTCACCGTATCTCACGAACTAATGAATGAAATTCAACCAAACTTGGTATATAGTTGGACTTTGGCGGGGCATTGTGCTGATTAGATTTGGGGATCAATAGCCCAGCAGGTGGCGCTGTGATCGCATTTTATGTAAATTTTTAACATGGCAGTATAGGACAAATTTTCGTACTTTTCACCGTATCTCACGAACCAATGAATGAAATTCAACCAAACTTGGTATATAGTTGGAACCTGACGAGGCATGGTGCTGATTAGATTTGAGGATCAATCGCCCATCAGGTGGCGCTGTGATCGCAAATTTTCGTATTTTTCACCGTATCTCACGAACCAATGAATGAAATTGAACCAAACTTGGTATATAGTTGGACCCTGACATGGAATGGTGCTGATTAGATTTGGGGATCAATCGCCCAGTAGATGACGCTGTGATCGCATTTTATGTAAACTTTTAACATGGCAGTATAGGACAAAATTTCGTATAAATGTACATAATGAGCGTTATATTTAACTTGTGATTGTAAAATTAATATGAATTATTGATAATAGTAGTAGTTAACTAGGTAAAAAAATTGTGCATGTGGGGGCACCGGTTCCCCCCTTGGGGGGATGACATTTTCAAGATGGGTATCTTTCGAAAGTTCTCATCAATACCTTTAAAACGAATGGTTGAACTATAAATCTGTGATAATTTAAAACAAAGTTATCGATTTTTTTTACTTTTAAGAAAAAAAAAAAAAACTTAGAAAAAAAATCGTTTATTTTATTTATTTTTTTAATATTGTTACTGATTTAATATGTATTACTTTTAACAAAAAAAGAACTTAGAAAAAAATCGTAATTTTTTTTTCTTAATATTGTTACTGATTGAATATGTATATAGGAAAATATAGAAGAAAGTCTTGTGGTGGCCACAACATACTAGTTTTTGTTTTGCTTTGTTTGTCGCACTACAAGGATTTTGCTCACTGGGATTAATTTGACCGGGATCTGTTATTTAAGGTGGATGATGAACAACTATGAACAACCATCCTGAACTGGGACTGAGCTCGGCACTTGGTAAATAAACATATATATTGAAATTTAAGAAAATGTTTCATTTACAAAAATGATCTCTATTCAAAACTCAAGTACTTGACATCGTTCTTTTAAATATATTGAGAAAAACAAAATGTTTAATTTTATCTTTTTTAAAGGAAAAATTTCAAGCTTAAAATTAACATTTAATGATTATAAAATATACAAAGTGCATACCAGATAAATAATAATAATGATAATAATACTGGTAAATTTATGTATATATAGTATTACGTATAGCATAACACACATTAAAATCTAATTTTGGAATGGAAATAATTTTTGCTTAGGAAAGAAACAAAAACAATAATTATCTTATTTTACGCTTGATTACAAAGAAATTTTCTAAATGATATTTTATGCGATCATATTCTAAAAATTGGCAAAATATTTAGAAATTGTAGACATATTCAAGTGCTTTCTTCCCTGAATTTTCAGTTCATATTCTTTTATCATGGTAAGTCACGGTTATACTTATTTTTTAATTAAGTTATACTTTATAATTCCATGAAAACGTAACAAATTTACATTATTTCTCTAAACGAAATTAAATATCTAAATTCTATAAACAATGCTTAAAAAGTTTTACTTTGTAATGTGATTCATAAATTGCTTTGACGTAAATGTGAAGTTTTAAAAAGATGCATAAAAAAGGGGATATATCTGAATTAAATATATTTTCATCTTCTTCTTGCACTTTGCTCAAGTATATGATTCTCATATACACGCAAAAAAGATCAAAGCTAACGCATACATAAAAAATTTACATTACGCACTGAATACTTAAACATGAATTAAAGTTTTTTTTTTTTTTTTTTTTTTTTTTTTTTTTTGTATGAGGCAGGTGCTTCAAAGAAGAACCCCCCTAAGGTATAAGGCACTCGTTAATAGCAAGAATCGATGGAAATTTATGTTGCTTGTGCATACGTCATAATATCTCTAATGTAAAGAATATTTAAAAACTTCAACATTTACAGTAATTAGGGAATTAAATAATAAATGAATGACAAAGCTGCAAAGTATTCTAAAAAATAATTGTAAAGTATTATTTAAAAATTTTTTCATTCTATAAAATTTATTTATTAGGACTGAGGGCCTATTAGTCTTAATCTGGGATTTTTGCGTTGTCGATTTCGATAGTTGGACATTTGTCGAAATCTAAAATTTATCGAAAATATAATTGAATAATTTGAAAGCGATGTTATAATTTGAAAAAAGAAAAAAAAAAAAAAAAAAAAACTAATAGTCCTCCGTCCTAAACTAAATTCTGCTTTTGCCAGAATTTCATCAAAATCTTTTTTTATTATTATTATTGAAAGAAAAAGAAAAGAAAATTAATAATAATCAGTATCGTTACAAGCGATATCGAAAAAGTTTTTTTTTTAATAATTTTGAATTAGGAAATAAAAAGTGCGCGTGAAATAATATGAAATAAAAATAAGTAAAAAAAAAAAAAAAAAAAATGAATTTAATGATTTAATGTTTTTGTTTTTCGGGGGCTGCTCATGCATATAAAAAATGCGTATTAAAACGAGTCGAAGAAGGAAGCGAAATAAGTATTGAGTTATATTACGATAAATACGATATATAATATGATACGATATATTATACCTATCGTCCAGGGTTAGTAGGCATTTTCGTTCAAAGAAATAGTTAGTTCGTTCGGTGCAACTTGCACATTAGTCCCGTGAGGTACAACTTTTACATTAGTCCCTTAAGGTACAACTTTCACTTTAGTCCCGTCCGGTACAACTTGCACATTAGTCCCCTTTAAATATAGTGATTTTTTTTTTATTTTTTTGCAAGGAACGACTAGAACAAGGCAGATTTTTAATGCTTGGAGGAAAAGGTTGTGCTATGATTGGCTATATTGCACTATTTCTGGGTTAAATTAAGACTTCTATACAGTCAGTAGCAAAATTATTCAAGCTCTAGCAATAATTCCTATATGAAAAAAGTACACTTAATACTGTTTTGTTAAATAAATCCTTGTCAAATCATTTTCCTAGTCCGTCTAAAAACATGATTCGACAAGGATTTATTTAACAAAACAATAGTAAGTATATTTTTAACTTTCTTCCATAATTATATAGAGAGAAAGTATTGGGTTCGTAAAAATTTTCGAACTCCAGTTTTCGATGGATTTACACGTTTTGGGATGTCCTGAACACGATTTAACTGCTTTTTGAAAATGTCCTTCTGTCTGTGTGTATATCACAAATTTTGTGGACACTGTATCTCACGAACCAATAAATGCAATTTAACAAAACTTAGTATTTAGTTGGACCCTGACATGAACTGGTGGTGGTTAGATTTAGGGATCTATCGCTCAACAGGTGGCGATGTAATTGCATTTTTGTTTTATTATTATTTATTTATTTATTTATTTATTTATTTATTTTGTCAAATTCAGTTTTAAAATAAGTTAAGAAATAATTGGAAAATAATTGTAAACTACTTATTTACTTTTTTTTTCAAAATAAATTTAAACTAAATGACAAAATAAGGAAGCATTTTTAAAATAAGTGTAAGCTATTGATTTAAAAGTTACATCTTTGAAATATTTTATTCAAGGAAATTGATCTTCTCTCTCTTTGTCTGTGTTATTCCTTGTGTTACCCTGTCTGTGTTATCATTTATTCCGAATTCAACATTAAACAAATTACGAATTTTCGAATTATTCTAAAAGCAACTGTAAAATGTTAATTTGAAAATTATACTTCAATTTTTATTACTTAATAAAATGTAATTTTTCAGTTTTTTTTTTTTTTTTTCAGTTTTTTTTTTTTTTTTTTTTTTTTGGTAAAACTAGGGGGCTTTGCCCCCTGCTCGCTCCGCTCACCTACCCCCGAGAAAAGCTTCGCCTCCCCCCGTCTCGCTCCACTTATTAACCCCTGCGGCGCTCTGCCTTTCTCTGAATAGAAATTGCTGATATTCGCTTCTTTACCTTTCACCAAATAGGAAAATTAATACTGCATTAAAAAAAAAAAAAAAATGGAAATACCCATATTCAATGTCAAATTGAAATACATACTATTTAATACAATTTTTAAATGAAATAATGTGCTAAGGATCAGTATTTTTTTTTTTTTTTTTTTTTTTTTGGAAAAGAAAGAAATGGACTCTTCCCACCTAACGTCAGAGATCACATGATAGTTGAAAAATAAACAGCAGACGAAGTCTTCTATATCTATAGCGTTTTCTGAAATAACATATTTTCTATTCTTATTTTTGATAAATCGTATTTAATCTGTGTTATTTTTTTTATACATCATCATTTTTAATCCATTTTATATCATTATTCATCATCTTTTGTTTGCTGTATACATTTGCAATCATCATTGAGTTTATGTTTGTTATTGATGTTCATTTAGAACAGGCTAAATACTCTGAATTTTGGTACTTAAATCATTGACAGTGCAACATCGTACGGTATAAAGCCATTTAGACCAGTAACTAAGTTAATTAATTTGTTGTAACACCTTTATGCAATTAAATTTAATTGAAAACATTTTAAAATTTCAAATTATAATCCGTAAACATTCCACAAGTATAAGCTATTATTTATTGCTAGATCAGTTACACTACAACATACAAAAATCGATTCTTACAGGTAAAAATAAATAAACACTTAAAGTGTTTTTTAAAAATTATTAAATTTACAAATACAATTATTCTACTGTTTACAAATGCACAATATTAATTTTATTTTATTTTATAGTAAATATTAACAATTTTGTTCTTAAGAACACTATTTAATTTAATTCGATTCTCAGAATTCGATTATTTGTTTTCCCCTATCACATGACTGAGCATACGATGCTGAGAAGAGTCCATTCGTAACATCTAGATCATTTTATGTTACAGATACAGTATGTGAACTTCTTGGGAACATTTAAGTTTTTGTCACTATTTTCGATAGATTTTTCGGTAGAATTGCTTGATAAATATGTATATATATATAAAAAACCTTTAAATTAAACTACAATAACCTTTTTAAAAAATCAGAACCGGTTTTTTTCCAGTGCCCGTACTTTTTATTATTGAATTTCTTTAGTTAATTTATGGATATAATCTCTGTATGTATTTATTGAACTGTTAGATAATTTTAGACATTCGAAAATATCGAAAAGAAAAAAAGTTTATTATTATTATTATCATTTTAATTTGGAAAAACCTTCAGCAGCTTCAATTATTAATTCTCTTCGGTACTTTTCCATTTTGCCGGTGAAGCGATAAAAATGCCAAGAATGATGTAACCGACGCCAAACATTAGGCACCTAAGACAGAGTAATTGTTTCAAAACACTTCGGATAATAATAAGAAAAAAATTAAAGAAACTTATTTTACGCTTACTTATTTTATTTTATTTATTTTACATTTTTAAGAATTAAATTTTACGAAACTTTGCTTAAAGCTAGTTTTAAAAGTGTTATCCCATAAAAAATATAACATTTATTTTGTCAAATCCTTAGTAACGTATATAAATAAACTTTAAATTTGAAAAAGAAAAAATATCTAAGTTACAAATTTACTTTTAATCCATAAATGTATTGTTGTCGCCAATAAAGTTTGCTTGGCGAGAATTTCACTGGCGAAAGTAACTTCTCTCCTATCTACTTTTTACATTAACGAAGAATAAAATCTATAAAAATTTTAGGTGAATTTTTTCCTGACATAATTAGAAGTATGAAATGTATCACGGAAATGTCTAATTCTGTAATGTAAAAAAAATATCAATGCTAAATAAGAAGATTTTTCGGTTATAATTGAGTTTGAATTTAAATATAAATATTTTTGTATACCAAAATCTATCCAAAATATT
Source organism: Salticus scenicus (assembly GCA_963930645.1). Taxonomy (NCBI): domain Eukaryota; kingdom Metazoa; phylum Arthropoda; class Arachnida; order Araneae; family Salticidae; genus Salticus; species Salticus scenicus. Next base: position 240,537,437 of record OZ005648.1, read on the forward strand.
TTTAAAAAGTTTTCAAATAAAAATAATAAATACACTTTAATGGTAAAGAGAAACGCGGTCAGTTATACAGACACGACATTATTTCGTTATTCACAAAAAAAAAAAAAAAAAGAACAAATAAATAAAATAAACATAAATATTGCCAGTAATAAAATTAATTTTCTAAAAGTAGAAAAAAAAAAAAAAAAAAAGATGTTTTCGGAATTTATTTTATTTTTTTACACCAGTGATAACATTTTTATTTCTCTGTGGAGAATGACGTCATTGTGGAAAATGGTGTAATAAGAGAAATTATTTCTTTAATGGCAAATAGAGTACCTTTATAAACCCGAGGTTTTTATTTAATAGCTTCGTTAATTAAAATGATACAGATTTCTAACTACCTGAAATGCCTTCCTTGAAGTATCCGGAACACATTGATACCTCCCATGATGCAGAGCATTTTGCCTTCTGCGAGAAATGCTGTCGCAGACAAAAAAATTTGACGCCAGCTACAGAAACTTTTTTTTAATATATAGAGAAAAGGGCCAAAGTTAGTTTTGTTTTTGTTTTTTTAAGTAACTGTAAGCTACTAATTTTCAAAGATTTTATTTAATGGAATACCTCTTTTTTCTAAGTTAAACTAACTATGAAATAAAGGACAATGTTAGACAGTATATTCTGAAAATAACTGTAAACTAATAATTCAAAAAACAATTATCAATTATTTGACTTAATAAAATGCATCTTCTCTCTCTTACTCTAAAATGTAGAATCCTCTCAATTGGTCTTAATGTAACCTACAGTGAAATAAAATATAATACTCGTATCAACTTATACTATATTTTGGGTAATTGTTCAAACTCTGGGTACTTTTCTTTTAACACTATTTCTTATATTAGACATTATAACTGTAACCTGCCTTCTACACCTCAATTTATTCGTTCGTTACACGAATGCAGTACGGTAAATGCTAACTTAAGCAACTTTTAATTCCAATATTTTTTTAGAGAATTTAAAATTCGCCAGTAATAGACACTTAACCCTTTCAGTGGTGGTGGTTGCATAGTGCAAACTCAAATTTTAATTCAAAATCGTAACAACTGGCCAAAGAATTTTTTTTTTTTTAAGTTTTCTTTTATAGAGGAATAACTTCATTTATTTCTTGTCTTTTCATATTGTTGGTAATTTCTGGTGGATGTTGATTTTAAATAAAAAAAAAAAAACGTGTGGCACTCGGGGACTGCCGCGGTAAAGCTATTGCATAGCATTTTTTATCAACTTATGCAATTATAATTATTTATTTATTTTATTTATGCAGTATTTTTTTGCCTTTGATATTAATTCAAGTTCCGGGGGAGGGGACTCATGTCAAAGTTGTGCCTTGAGGGCACTCATGTCAAAGTTGTGCCTTGTGGGGGGGACTCATGCCAAAGTTGTGCCTTGGGGGGACTCATGCCAAAGTTGTGCCTTGGGGGGGACTCATGTCAAAGTTGTGCCTTGGGGGGACTCATGTCAAAGTTGTGCCTTTTGGGGGACTCATGTCAAAGTTGTGCCTTGGGGGGGACTCATGTCAAAGTTGTGCCTTGGGGGGACTCATGTCAAAGTTGTGCCTTGGGGGGACTCATGTCAAAGTTGTACCTTGGGGGGGGACTCATGTCAAAGTTGGGCCTTGGGGGGGACTCATGTCAAAGTTGGGCCTGGGGGGGACTCATGTCAATGTTGTGCCTTCGGGGGGACTGATGTCAAAGTTGTGCCTTGGGAAGACTCATGTCAAAGTTGTGCCTTTTGGGGGACTCATGTCAAAGTTGTGCCTTGGGGAGGGAACATGTCATAGTTGTGCCTCTCATGTTAAAGTTGTGCCTTGGGGGGGATTTTAATAAATGCACTTTGTTTATTCATATTTAAAACACTTTATACACAAATTTTACGCGTACAGCTATTCACTGTTGTACATAGATGATAGATACCTATACACCTATATAATTTCTCACAAACAGCTGCTTACGTATTCGTCCGATTTCGGAGCAGCTCGTCTGGATCCGTGCGAGCTTCGTACAGTCGTACCATATACATACACGTTAAGGTTCAACTAGTCGCGGGCTCGAACTCATTCGTGGACGCGGCCAAAAAGCACGCTGTCTCACTAGCATTGTGTCTAAAAGAGATAGAATCAGTTATGAACAGTTAGCAGCTAGTCTACACGCATACGTCTAGTCGCACGCACAGAAACACCGTGCCGAAGTCTGCCGAACTGTGTTAGGTTTATTTTCGTTACGGAATTTCTTGATTCGGTCGCCGCGCTCAAAGCCCGCGATAAAAGCTATGCAATAGCTTAAAAAAAAATATATATATATATTATAGTTTTAAAAAATTAAAGAACACGCTTTTATAGAAATGTGAACTAAAAAGCACAAAATATCTATCTTAGTATTAAGATTCAGGGTAAGAGAAAATCGTGTGAGTGATACACCGTAATATTTACATACATTTAAATCTTTAATTAAAATAACTTAGAATTAAAAAAAACCATTTTTAAAAAATTTCCCCTGACGGGGATCGAACACTGGACCTTTAGGTTCGTAGCGCGGCGCCTTACCTCTACGCTATATCGTTCACGAAGGGGAAGTATTTTTTTTAACCGACTTCAAAAAATTGTATGAAATGAAACTAAATTGCGCCAAAAAGTATAAAATAATTTCCTTCGCCAAACAACCTATAACACTACAATTAATCATAACTTTTGAAGTCGGCGCAAAATTAAATAAAAATTGATACCTTTATTCAATACAAAAATCGAATCCTATTCAAACTACACATCTCACATTGTCACCTGCAAAACGCAGCCGAAAACTATTTTGATTCAAGAAAACAAATAAGATTTTGTAAGCAGCAAAAGTTGGCGAAGATGCTGGTATCTGACGTCCTTGGTGAAAGAAAAATCGCAAAATTATCTGGCAAACATATTTAATTTCTTTGGGATATCATGATTAATTTGATAAGGTATATTAAGAGAGTAATCAAGAATATGAAACAATACTTCGTACAAAATGTATTATGAAAATATACATCTTGCGTGTATATTTTTGCAATACGTTTTCAACGCCAAATCCAAAAGCCACCAAGGATGATAGTTATCAAAGTTATACCAAATTTGCAAAGAAAACTCTAACTTTGTAGAAACATAAATTCTGCATTGTGAAAAATGTCCACTGTTCTGTGTAGATGCTACCAATGGACCAATTGTATACAGTGAATACAATAATAAAGGAAACATGAAAATGGATCATTCGAGACGACAGCATTTGTTGCTACCGATCTAAAAACAAACCTTTAAAAACTAATTAAATTTTATTTAATTTTGCGCCGACTTCAAAAGTTATGATTAATTGTAGTGTTATAGGTTGTTTGGCGAAGGAAATTATTTTATACTTTTTGGCGCAATTTAGTTTCATTTCATACAATTTTTTTTTAATAGTAGTTGCTTTTTGGAGTCGGTTCTATTTTTTTACAAAAAGATTTTATTTCACAATATAATTTTTTTGTTTGCTTCCAGAGAAGTTACAAACAAACAAACAAACATACATACATACATACATACATACATACATACATACAGGTGAAGCTAATAAAAGCGTGTTAAAAAATACTGCATTTGTGATAATAATAAAATGTATGTATATAGAGTACTCACTCATTTTCTTTTACTATTTTTTCATCACTTTCTTCATTAATAAATGCACTTTGTTTATTCATATTAAAAACACTTTATACACAAATAAATGCACTTTGTTTATTCATATTAAAGACACTTTATACACAAATTGTACGCGTACAGCTATTCACTGTTGCACATAAATGATAGATACCTATACACCTATATACTTTCTCACAAACAGCTGCTTACGTATTCGTCCGATTTCGGAGCAGCTCGTCTCGATTCGTGCGAGCTTCGTACAGCCGAAGTCTACCGAAGTCTGCCGAACTGTGTTAGGTTTTTTTTTCGTTACGGAATTTTCTGATTCGGTCGCCGCGCTCAAAGCCCGCGATAAAAGCTATACAATAGCTTAAAAATTTGCTTGCCCCTGAAAGGATTAAATAATCAGTAGTTGAGAATTTTATATTCAAGCATACATTTTTCGATTTTTGTAGCAATAGGGAAATAAATTCTTAATTTATTGCAAACACATGTTTTTCTATTGAATTTTTTTTTCTGTTGCAGTAATGGGGCAAAAGAATGATGAAATATATGAATTTTCATCACAATCTATAATAAAACTGATCACCATAAAAATCATCTCTGTAAAAATAATAATAGTTTATAACAAATTTAAAAGCGATGAGCCCAATTAGGATAGTCAAATTGTTTCATCTCATGACAATTTTTCTGGGGCTTTAAGTGAGGAGCCATTTTCTATATAAATGAGTTTGTCGGCGGAACACATCCGGGCGGACCACTTCTGTATTTGATTGGTCTAGATTTAACTACTTTGATGATTAAAGTCGACCTTTTTTTTTTTTTTTTTTTTTTTTTTTTTTGTAAAAATTGTTGAATTGTTTTAAAAGATACTGCATAGATGTTATACTTTTTTTTAAAGAGATCTAAAAACTGTTCATTTTTTGGGAGTACACTATATGCATCAAGTTATTATATTGCAATATTACGTTGCAAAGTTTCACAACGCGATATCATTCGATTCTTTTATCTTGAAATAAGAGTCTAATATTAAACACATTAAACAAAAAACAGTCTAATATTAAAGAAAAGTGAATGACTTTTAAAAATTATCAGTTCTAAAATTCTAAGAGTTCCAATTTTTAAATTACAGCATACGTATTTCCCAAACATAATCCATTAAATATGTAAACAATTGTTGATTCATTCTTGAGAATCATTCAGATAAGACCATAGAGCATTGTTGCAAAATGGGTGCAAAACGGAAAACATATTTTACTTAATTTAATTTCTAATATGTCATTTTGACTTTTTGACCTTAAAAGAAATTTTTAGTTATGTTACAAAGCCCAAAATGTGATATAAAAAGTAAATAGTGATTCAATTCTTTGAAAAATTCATTTAAATTTAATGACCAGCGAAGAGGGCGTAGCCTGCTAGTTATAAGTAAAATAGTTATCTTTCGCTGAAGCATTAGCGCTATCAGTTTGCTATATATATATATATGTCATATAATTTTATTTTCTCTTTTTATCGAAAGCAATCACGGTGTTTTTTAGAAAAAGTTGTTTACTCTCTTTGGAATCTGTGATCTGAATTCACACATGCGTAGTCTCAAATGACAAATATCAACAAAATTACTTTTCCATGACAGACTTTATTTATTTCTAAAATAATGTAATGGAAATTTCTCATTTCGATGTTTTTATTGCTTTATAGCACTGTTAAGGAATATACTGTTTTTCATTAATTACTGTAAGTTTTATTTTTTTAGATATTGTCTCTCTTAAAAATGCCACAGTTTCATATTTCGGTGTCCCACTGCCAAACAGAAATGTCAAATTCGTACAGTTCACACTTTTCTTTTTTTTTTTTTACAAAGGATTTTTTTCCGGCTAGTGTAATCCATTCAAAATATTCAAAGGTTTCAATGACACATTCCAGTTTCAGTGCTTTAACCAAATTATTTTCTTTAATTAAGTCTCAGTCTGTAAGTAATGTTTTAATCACACCCTTTTTGTAATAATCTCATAAATTTCTATGCTAGTCAGTCTGGTTTTTAGATATTTTCAGCATATAACTAACTCTTTCACGTCCGGTGACACAAATGTAGTGTGATTTTTTACGAGTAAATTGACACTTTTGGAACTTTACATTATTTAACAATATGAAAGAAAGTGGTGCATATCCGTATTTACTCATTAAATATTGTCGGTAAATTGTAGCTTGTTTGCATTTTGATGTATTGCAAACACAGCGGAAATTTTTTTTTACACTTTTTATTATTTATTTATTTTATTGTTTTAATAATCTATTTATTTATTTATTTTGCGGAATCTTTGAGTGCATCCTTTGCATTATTTATATACAGATTTTCGAATCAATCCGCAGTTTAGTTACAGCTACAGAGTACGCTAAGTACGCCAATATTAATTACGATCACACTGTATTTATACCATATAATTACCAAGTATTTTTAGTAAATTACATGGATGTAAATAAAGGGAAACGGATCAAAATTTAAGACAATACACAAGAAATGATTGTAGTCCAACAATTTCAAAAGTTCGTTTGAGGCATAATTTGAAATTTGTAAGCAATACATATGTAACTGTGTGTGTGTGTTTGTAGCATGTATTTGTTTAACATGGTGTCGCTTTTATAATTTTTATAGTATTTATTAAAATAATAAATATTAAAAAATTACATAAAATATATGTATGTATATATATATATATATATATATATATATATATATATAATTTTTCATGAAAATAATGAGAACGAAAACTAAACAGTTGAATAAATTACCACAAAAACCCACAATGGCCGATTAGGTAATTATGAATTTTACTTGCGAATGTCACATCGATGTGCTTATGAATGATACTAACAAATTTAAATTACTTTCACTTTTATTAGTTAAAACATAAATATTACTAATTTCATTTTTGATGCTTAAATATATCTATTATTCAAACTGTGGTAAAAGTATAGGTGTGGCATCACAATCCAAACAATATGCACTAAAATTTAATCAACACAGTTCCACTTAATATCTTTCCTTGGTGTTTGACTTCATATATTTAGAGCCATTATAACCAAAAAAGTTCAGATAACTGTAAAACTAATTCTTTAAGAAAATGAGGACAACTGCTCCCCTTTTCATACGATAAGCATCGAAATTCGAACATAAATGATTCTGTGTTATAGGATAGAGATACAGCTATAATGTAAATCTTTAAAAAATATTGTATGGCAGTGCCACCTATCGGTTGATACAAACCAAAACTTAGCCGCGTAGTTTATTGTAAAAAAAAACATGTTATGTTTAAATCTACTATTACCAAACTTAGTTTTAGTCCAGTATATAGCCATCATGAAAATCGTAAATATACAGGGTGATTGTAATTAAATTCGGTCTGTTCAGAGCACTCTGTAGCTGTAACTAAAGTGTGGATTAAATCAAAACTTTGTATAAAGACTTTTCAAAAGATGCGCTGAAAAATTCTGAATTTAAATTAAAAAAATATCTGCTAGGTGTGCTTAAAATTTTTTAGTGTTACTTTCACATTTTGAAGCATTATGATAGTACAAAGAATGATAATTGTGACACTGCAACTGAAGAAGAAAACAATCTGGTTTGCATAAGTAAATGGATTCAGAGTAAGTTTTGTGTATGAAAGTAGGAGCTCGAGTAAGTAACATTATTTCAGTTACTATTGCTATTAGTTTACCAGAAAGTGTGGTAATATTGGACTGTTTTACGAAAGCTTGGTTGTCGTGAAGGGTAGACAATGTGCGACAGATGACTAGCTATCTGCTGCGGTCGGCAGTTGATCTATCGTTGTTTATTGGTTGCACACAAATAAATGATGGAGCCACACGTTAAACAATATGTTTTATAACGCTAAATAGTCTCTAACAAATAGCAAACATGTCTGTAAATTAAAAATATTTGTATTGAAATTTGTGTCTTGTTTGCATTTTGACGTAACGATCCATAGTGGAATTTTATGTATTTTATTTATTTTATTTATTTTTTATTTATTTATTTATTACAGAATACTTGAGAGCCTCTTTCAATTTGACTATATACAAATTTTCGACTCAATCCGCATTTTAGTTACATCTATAGAGAGTACTGAATAGGCCAAGTTTAATTGCAATCACCCTGTATATATAAATAATAAAAATTTAAAAATACTGCATAGCAGTTTATTTTATTTCAAACTTTTATAGAATTAACTCTTGCACTGTATCTGTGAACTAGTTGTTTTCAATATTTCGATAATACAATATACATTTTTTTTTTCTTTTTAACTAGTAAAACTGAGTTTATGGCATCCGAAGAACTGAAGCCCTTTAAAACTAAAAACATTAAATTTATATACACTTATTTCTTACTTATTATGTACGTATGTAGAAGTAAATAAAAGAAAAAATGACTTCTCCACTTTAATTTCAGTTTTTAAGACTTATGTATCATTTCACACCAACGGAACTCTTGTAATTAATTGTTGTTAAAAAAAGAAATAAAAGTTAGAAGCCTCCTTATTTTACCAAATGAAAATAAATATTGTTTTCCATTCAATTTTACTGACTAATTCGAAGGAATCCGAAACATTTACCACGCTAACCGTTGAAAAAATAATAACAATGTATAAATAAAATATAGTCTAACTTATTGTGTAATAAATGACATCTCTCTCAAATATTGCAATAAAAATTTACTTTAAAAATATTTTTGTCAAGTGTGCTTTTATTTTTAGAATCAATCAAAATAAATACGAGTTTATGTAAATCTTACTTTCTTATAAAACACATTAGGTTTTTTTTTTTTTTTTTTTTTTTTTTTTATTTTATTTTTAATCTTCGTGGATATGGTATTTAATATTAAAGTGGAAAGAAAATTTATGGACAAAAAAAAATAAGATTATTTGTTAAATTCTATACACATGTAAATTTCCTCTAAATAAAAAAGAGTAAATAAAAACTTATGTTTGCAATAGACGTTCTTAAATCTATACCACTAAAGGCAAACGACATTCAAATTTATTGGCACCCTAGACAGAATTGATCTTAGTTCTAAGAATTATTACCGTCACTAAAATTTTTTGTATGTCACTTCATCTTACTTTTCTGCAATGTCAATAAGAATTAAATCAGTGAAAGTTTGTTAAATAAAACAAGAACCAGATTCTGACAAAGAAAGAAAACATCATTTTTATCTATTTTTTATTACTCATTATAAAGTGGCAACGGAGTTGAAAATAATTTCATCAGTGGATTTAAAAATTTGAAACGATGATAAAACGTATGATATAAAAATAAAGCAATTTCAAACTTTTTTTTTTCAGAAATAATATTTTTAAATATAATTTTTTAAATATTTTCCTGTACGTTTGCATAAGAGATAATAAAGAACTTAATATCAAATGACATAGCACTTGCTTTATGTGAATAACAATTTATTATTTATTTATTTATTATTTTGTCAAGAATTTTGCAAGGTATTAAATTAAAATTTTCATTATTTGATAATTAAACGAATCTAACTGCTAATAGATTTTAATTTTTAACAGTATCATGAATTTTGTTATAAAGAAATAGCTTATAAGATTATAGTTCCAAATAAAATCGCATACCTACTGCACTAAGAATAAAAAAAAAATAAAGCTGTTATGTAGCAACCATATTTTGTAGCAATGAATTAAATGTATTCCATTTTAAACTTAATTCACCTATTTTGTTTATGAGCTGTATAATAGTATAATATATATAGTTTATAAAATACACTACCTTCTTAAAAGAAAATGCCTCGACGAGATTTCAAATATGCAAATTTGCAAATATGCAAAAACGTGCACATTAGTTTCTTAGTTCGCCCATTACTTTCTTTAACTAGAGAAGAAGCAACATAAAATTTATCATTTAAAAGAAGCTATGAAGGAAAATGTGATACGTGTTCGCGGAGGGACGTTTCTGAACGAAATACGGACAAATTATTCGTCTGAAATTCGTAAGCCAATTTCTGAAATGACCATCATTGCTTTACGTATTGTCTAACAAAGATGTGAATAATTCAAATTCATTTCGGAAAACGTATGATTGAAAATCTATCCTAAGCAATTGTAACCAAAATTCATTGAAACAATTAGTAAAATCTAACAATTAGTAAATTGGTAAAAGTTGAAACTACACTGTAAAAAAATATGTCCTACTTGCTGTCAGAAAGTCTCTGCAATTTGAGAAAATACGCGTAATTTGCGAAAAAATTACGTTGTCAGAATGTTTTTTCTCAAATTACAGAGAATTTCTGGAAGCAGATAGGACATATATTTTACAGTGTAGAACATACAAACAATTTTATTGAGAGAAGTAAAACTATTTTCACACTTATAGTAAGATAATAACTTAATGAAATGAGGTAAGAGTGTTATAGTAGAAATTGAAATATTTTGGTTTAAGGTGTTACACTACGGTTTTTTATATATATATATATATATATTAAGGTTCATTAGACTTTCCAATTTAAAATGGAATAAAAAACTAGAGCATTAAACAAGTGTAACAGATCATTTGTCAGATAAGTCTGGATTTACTTTCTTGCAACATGACATCAGTGTTGCCAGCATCTAAATAATTTTATATTGAATATCCATCTCCATTCTGATGCTTATCTAATAGCTTAATGAATATGTAAACTTATTGAGCCACCATATTATTTCTACAATATACCATTTCTTTTTTAAATCTGAGGATCTTTTTCAAATTGATGATACTAGGTTCAATTGTGATCACACTTTTAAAGATCAGTACCAAGAATGTTAACATTCGTTCATGTACTTGATTTAATCTCCATAAATTCCTTATCTAAGTCCCATTGAAAGTCTCGTATTTGAGATGGCATTAAGAAACGATATGAATCTTTCTTATTTAGTTGAAACTCTCAGCTTTGATGCTGTTTTCATGATGCCAAAAATACATGCCCATGCATTGCGTAATTTGATATAATTTATTGCAAAACGAATAAGCACAGTGATTCGTGCCAAAAGTGATTCGATAAAATATTAAAATCTGCGGTATTTTTTAGACCAGTCAGTGTGTATTTTCATAAAATTTATGTCATTTTCTCTTTAACTATGTGACTTTTGGAGACATTGAACATAATTTTAAACATATATTTAAGATTTTTATACAACTATCAAGCTTTATTTTGAAAGTTGTTACACTTTCTCTTCTTAAAAATAGGCCATTCATTATTTTCATTTCAGTTTAATAATCCTATTAAATACAATTTTCAAATTCACATTTATGTTGAAAATCTTATCTGAAATATCTATTAATATATATGAAAATTATCATTATATGAAGTACAACCCATAAAACAAATCTGTAATGGACATTTAAATTTTTACGGAAATTTTGTTACATAACACATTTATATTCATACATTGAACATTCATCTAAAATATTCATTCATACTGTTGAGAAAATGTACCTTCGCTATGAATGTTAAATCTGTATTTTTATCTGCTAAAAGTATTTGTTTGAAAATATTACTGCTCGGTTTTTCTAATTTAAAATTCTAAACACATAGTCTCATCTCTACTGAAAACCATATCTGAATTATTTCAAAAGTTTTCATTGTTTTCAACTTATGAATAAAACATCTTCCGCTTATGTGTATTTTCTACAATTAAACAAAATTCCTTTACAGTTTTATTAAAATTAAAGAAAGAAAAAGAATTATATTAGGCAACAATCACAAATAAATACTTTTAGAGTATTTTTAAAATAAGGTATTTTTGAAATTAATAAGTTATTGCACAACTTTAAGGAAAAAGCATGAATATATATAACTTTAATTATCCTTATATAGTTCTCAATACCTAAGTTTCACAAATCTCCAATTAAATTTCGCACTGTCACTGTAGGGTGTAACACTTATAACAACAATGCTAATAAAGCTCTACTGGATATTCTAAAACAAATTTACAAATGTACTTGCAAAGTTGATAATTTACACTGTCTTAAAAATAGCTTTCAATTAATTCAATACATCAAATCGCTCGATTCAATAGACAATATTATGACTTTTGACTTTCAAGATCTTTTCAATAATATTGAGTTATCAGATCTTAGTAATATCATTTACAGTCTTTTTCAAAAATATAAAGCTCAAATTAATCTTCCTTCCAATTTTAAAGAAGAACAATTTAAAACACTTCTGAACTTTGTTATCCATAAAAATTATATCTTCCACAACAACGGTATCTATTTGCAACAATTAGGCATTCCACAAGGAGGTTGTAGCTCCAGTATTTTGGCAGATCTCTATCTTTATTATTATGAAAAGCAAATTTGCAATGATGATGTTCGATTTTATCGTTACATCGATGATATTATTGTATTTTATCTCAACAAGAACTCACAAAATGGCTTTTCCTTCAATTATCCACCTAATTTAAAGCTAACTCAAAATACTCTGACTAATCAATCTATTAACTTTTTAGATCTCAAAATAATCATCGATGGTAATAAACTTTACACAGATATCTATGACAAACGGCAAGATTTTTGTTTTAATGTAAACTTATTTACACATTTTAATTCATGTCTGCATCTTTCGGTATTTAGAAACATCATCGTTAACCATTTATTTCGAATTAATAATTTATGCTCTGCAAAGTTTAAAAACAAGAATATTAATAAACTGATCACAGCCACTGCTAAAATGGGTTTTCCTAAAAACTTTGTATTTTCTATTTTATATCCTTAACCATGTCTCTGTCAGTACAAAAAAAAAAAAAAAAAAAAAAAGCTGTGTACACTCTTGTGTATATCAACAAAAAAATTATAAAATAATAAAAGACAATAAAAAAGGTGGCGGTTGGGTGGGCAGATGTTTGATTACGGAGGTGGGGTGGTGTTGTAAGGCTGGATGGTAGGGTGGGTTTGTGAAATTAAATTAAAAAAAAAAAAAAAAAAAAAAGTAGATGGCTTGTTGCATTTGCTTTGAATTACTATGCAAACTTTCATTTTCCATTAAAATTTCAGTTTTTTCCTTTTTGAGTTGTCAACTATATTTAATGTTCTAATTATACTGTTAAACACAATGTGATCAATCGGTGAATTTCATTGTGGCTTCATGGTTTCATTGTTGTTCATCTGCTTTGAAATTTGCATTTTTAAATCCATATGGTTCCTGTTCTGGTTGTGGCAGGCTGGGGGAGTGTTGCCGGCATAAAACTAGTGTAACCCCACAGGCAAGTCACAAGTCTTGCCGCCTGCCTCCTTCTTCCTACCTTGTGTTTCTTAGGTTGTTTTTTTCATTAATTTTGATAAGTTTATGGCTTTAAGTTAAGATTTGTTGTTTTACTATATTGATTCGTTTGTTTTGCAGGCTGTTAATTAATAGATCTGGTTTCTTAACATTAGTGTATTTCATCCACTGATGATTTTTTTTATCTTATTGGTCATTGGTGTTTCAGTGATCTTCTATCTGTTGCTTGGCTTCTACTATGCTTAATAGATCATCTTTATTATATATATATATATATATATATATATATATAAACCTGAAACATAGTAATATTTAAACATCACCTTCAAATGATTCAAAAAGTATCACTTGTTAGATTTTAATTTAGTAACAGATGCTTATACAAGTTAATAAACTTTTTTTTTTTTATATATATACTCAATCACATAAATAAAACATGTGGTTATTACAAAACTTTTATGTCATTTAACTTACTTTATAATATGTAAAAGATCAACTCCTAATGAATACCGTGACAAATAACACCTTCGTACTATAAATATATCTAGTAGCCGGGCATGCACTAAATGCATGGACATAGTGATTCATAATGAACATCTCAGGTATCCAGTTCCGTGCATTTGTACATTATGAAAACTGAGATGAAGCCTTCCCATAAAAATTTAAAACTGCAGCATAGGATAGTGACCTGGAACATATCAACCATATGTTCCAAATTGAACCAGCATACTGGTATTTTATAACGTCCCTCATCACAAGTAACATTTTGTGCACATACAATCTATTAAAGCTTGAATATAACGTTCCTGTAAATGGTAGAAATTGCAACATAACAACTCCATTTGTTAGATGATGTATGACAAAACCTAATAAATAGTATTTTACGTCATTGTCCAACCAAACAAAAAGTTTTGTAGAATTCTGACCATTGTTTCGTAGGATAGACCACCCAAGATACTGAATATATTTCAAAAGGAATATGTTGTAAATTTTGTAGTGTATAAATACCAAACATGACATATAGGATAACTTTTGTGAAAGAAATACAGAATAAACTTGGGTAGCTATAAATCAATAGGGGGCGCTTTTATGCTACGCTTTTCTTCATTTAAGGAAAAGCTATTATGGGGCATAATAAATATGGCATGTGGTTATATTTCTATATTGTATAAATACAACAAACTTGATATTTGAGATGGATATTTAGAATAATTATGCTGATTCATTTTAGAAGAATATCGGCCGAGAAGTGGAGGTTTTAAATAGCCCCCCACACACATTAATGTTTTAGGTAGTTTTCTAATTATTATATTAGAATGTGATCGAAAAATGTTTTGTAATCACCAGATCACACTTATTTAAAAGAGGAGAGTTTTACTGTAGAAGGACTGCTATATACCTATTGAATTAAAAAAAAAGAAATATTTAAAAAATATTTATTCATGTATTTGATATTTTTCATTATTTTAATACAAAAATTTTTAGTAGAGATTTTATTGCAATATATATATAAGTATATATATATATATATATATATATATATATATATATATATATATATATATATATATATACATATATATATGTATATTATAAAATTGTTTTCTAAATGCCTCTTTTACATGATTAAATCTTATAAAATGTATAAAATAAATATATCATTTACCATATTTATGCAGTTAAAATGTTGGATCAGAAAGCATTTTCATTAAGGGAGAAATTAAAAGCATACCTAGAAAAAAAAATTAAAAATTATACTAAAGATTTAATTATTTAAACAGTACAAAATTAATAGTAATAATAGAAATATTTAGCGAAAACAAAGGCATATACATTTTTAAAATTCAAAATTTTGTTTATTTTTGAAAAGACGTATACAGAGTATACAATTATAATATAGACGTATACAATTTATTAAGACATATACAGGGAATAAGTTTTAGCGCAGAACTTCACAACTTTTTACAAAAACAAATGCTTTTTCTTATTCAGACTTTGATTTATAAAGAAGAAAATTTTTTCTTCATAAATAGTATTATACCAAATCTGCGCCGAATTTCCATCACTTCATATAGAAAAATCTACATTTATGAGCATGTTTAAAATTTTGTGCTTAAAAATTATACTTACCACATATGTTCTTTTAATACACCTGTTAAAATTACGCTATTCAGCAATGCATATTTTACTATATTTTTAGTTAAATAGGAGGCAAGGTCAAACTAAAATCTTCCATTTATCGAATATTTTGATATTTTGCTTTATAAATTATAAAATAATCGAAAAGTTAAATAAAAAGACAACAACAAAAATTTGCGAATATTTAACAACAGTAAGAAGTGTTTTGTTGTGGAAATGCTTATACAATTTTCACCTTTTCAAATAATTAATGAAAAATATGTGTAAGTCTATAAATATTTGAAAAAAATATGTACTTCTTAAATAATTATATTTGACACCGATGGATGGCATTTCTGTTAAGTCAATAGTCTAACAAAATATTAAATCAATTAGAATATTTAATGTTTAATGTATCAATGTTCAGTCAGTGATACTTACATAAAAAATTTAAGCAATTTAAAAAAACGGATGTCTTTATAATTATTTTCAGAATTAAAAATGGCACATTTTCGTTTTCTCATTTAAGTTCTACCAAATCCAAAACACTCTGTCTTACTGATCAAATAAAGGTTTCGGTGAGCTAGTGTTTAAAATAAAAGTCGATTGAATACATAAAGATCTTATTCGCAGAAGAAGTGTCCTCCGTGGGGGTTTTGTAAGAGTCCTAGATCGCATTCAGTCAAATAGGAAAAAATGACTAGACCGACAAGCGCAACCTGTGAGCGAACCCGGAGCCTCTCTTCTATCATCTTCGAGAACAGAACCTCTGGGCCACTGGTAGGTGGACAAATAAGGGAATCATTCTTTAATCATTTAATTATTTTTTTCTTTCTCTAGCTACCGTCGACGGCAGCTATAGTCTATGTTATCTTATGGATAAATAGTAGAATTAATTATTATTATTATTATTATTAATTTATTTATTTATTTATCTTTCACATTCAAAAATCTCATAACCTTTCATCTTGTTCTCGTTTCCTACAAGTTTATTTTTAAATTGTTTAATTTCGTAGACAGAAAATGCAAAAAGTAAACTTAATTCCTTTTTTTTTTTTTTTTTTTTTTTCACATTGTACCGCCAAAATAAAATAATAAAAGTTTTTTTTTTTTTTTTTTTTTTTTTTATGTAGAAACAATAATAAATTCAACGCTTATAAATTTTTTGAATAAGAAAACAAAATAATAATAATAATATGTGGGAATATTTGTTACTAGAACTGATCATTATGCAATGATCAGGCAATGTTCTAGTAAAAAATATTCCCAAAGAGTTACGTGGAATTTAGCTACCGGAGACGGATAAATTATAGAGAAGAACCTTAAAATTATTTTTCAATTTATTTTAACTTTTCTTTATATGATATTGTAATTTTTATAAGTGCAGATGCAGAAAGAAAAAATTGCGTAATATAATTAATTTACTTAATAATTCAAGAAAATTGTATACACATTTTTACTTATTCATTTAATTTGCAGAAATGTAGAAAAAAATATGATAACATATATTGAAAAAAAAAACACTTTTTTTACTCTAAAATTAAAAATACAGATACACTCTAGATGGACAAAAGAACAATCAGATGGTGAATCTGAATTATTAGCTAACCACACCCAAATACAAGTAGCATAGACAGAAGTCTTAATAAAATATGTTATGGTCACGACATGACAAAGTCCTGTCTTTTCCTTGACCAGGAAATAATCTAGATCTATTACAATAAGAATTTCTAAAAAATGTTTGAGAGATAATTTTAGAAAACACTGGTTTCTCATGGTAAAAGCTTGTTTCTTCTTTTCTTTCAATTAGCAAAATCTGTACTTTTTTTTTTCTATTTTAGCTACTGGGCAAAGTAATGATATCTGGAAATTGTGTTTTCATTTATGTATTAAAGCAAAATCTTTCAGGATCATAAAACTGAAATAATGGTGAAAGTTCTGAAAAAAAAATTGCAGCTATAATTTTTTTTCTTGTGTTAAAAAATGTATTTAATTTCATTTTTATTTAATTCTTTAAAAAGTTATTTCATTTCTAATCAGTATATTTATATGCAATTTAATAAGTTTGAATCAACGTACACTATATTGACATGAGTTAATTCAAAATAAAAATATAGGTAAAACCCCTAATGTTTTTGTGGTTGTTGTTGTTGTTTAAGAAAGAGAAAGTATTTAAAATTCCTCTGATTATATCGACGATACATTTTTCTGAATTTTTACAATTATTACTATTTATTTTTAATAAGAGCAGTTCTAAACATTTAGCTAATAATTTATGCAAGGAAAAAAATTATCGATGTTTACTCATGAGCAGTTATTTATTTATTTATTTATTTATTTTATTATATATATATATATATATATATATATATATATATATATGTTCGTCAGTTTATTAATATATTTTTAATACAGTATGTTGTGTCTAATGTCATAGTCAAAAATTCTAAAATTTGTTTAAAAATACGACATTTTATAAACAAAAATTAAAAATGTCGTTGTTGTTAAAGAAATTTTTATAACTCCATGAATATAAGTTCTATTCACATACAAATGCATAGAGAAATTTTTAAATAGTTTCAGAATCATATACTATGGCTACATAAAGAGAAAAGCCCCATAATCATTATTTTTTACGGGGTGGTTATAATCATTATTTTAAATTTGAGGCAGATCCCTTTTTCCAAAATCATCGCTCAAATTTTTGTGATATAACTCGTTTATATAACCCTGAAAATACAAGAATATCCATCAAGTATTTCTCTACGTGTTAAATGATTTGGCGCTTGATAAATAAATAAACTAAAAAGGAAACTTTCATCGTACAGAACACACACAAAAAAAAAATAAATAAATAAATAAATAAAGGGAGAATACAGACCGCTGTTTCGGCAGAAATGAGCATACCGTCTTAAGGACATAAAAGACTGAAAAAAAACATGTTTCTGCATATGCAGAATACAGGATTCTACTGATGATTTATCAACCAATGAAATTGAAATGATTATAGGGAGATCAGTCAGAAGAATTTGTGATAGTATTGCTGTAAGAACTATTTAAAAAAATATGTAAAAAGTGCAGATTGGCAGTAAAACTTCAAACAATCACAAAACGGAGTTACTACGAGGTTGCAATTAAGAATATTTTAAAGATTTCTATCGATGTAAAAAGCTTGAAATAAATCAAATTTATGTGTAAATTTGGGCTTGAAAACAATTTTTAGCTTTATAAAAAGTAAAATTATTGTTATTCTTCCATCATTTCTCATCAATAATTGGAATAGCCGATTTGCTAGTTTCTTCTTACCGAGCGTAACTGATATGTCCCTTAAAACGGAATTTAAAACTGCGTCGTGTTTGACCAGTGTAGGATAAAATGCATTTGCAGGAGATATTATAAATACCCTAAGAGTTAAGTATGTCTATAGCATTTTTAAACTGGAAAACTTTGAGTATACTGATAGGTGAAAAAAATTATTTAAAAAATATACAGTTCCCGCGGCTTATTAAAATCTCATTCGTTCTGAGCAAAAGTGATTTTATTAAACGACTTATTTTTATATCCGACAAACGTTCCTGCACTTAAGGAAAAAGTATTACTTCCCTGAATTTGGAAAGAAACTTGAAA
Source organism: Salticus scenicus (assembly GCA_963930645.1). Taxonomy (NCBI): domain Eukaryota; kingdom Metazoa; phylum Arthropoda; class Arachnida; order Araneae; family Salticidae; genus Salticus; species Salticus scenicus. The sequence continues at coordinate 240,556,126 of OZ005648.1, forward strand.
AGGTAACGAATTATGGAATTAGTAAACAACATTAATTAATTTTTGATAGATAATTAATTAATTGTTTCTTTCATATAAATAAATTAAACGCTTTTCAAGTTCCCATGCGCTTTCGTTTGAAGAAAATGACCATTACTTTACTAAAAGTTCACGTTGTTCTTATAAATTTAAAATCTTTTCGTTTAAACCTCATGAATTATAGTAATTGTAAAATAAGAACTAGAAATTGCCTTTTAATAATTAGAAATTACAATATATATATATATATATATATATATATATATATATATATATATATATAATATATATCATTTCAAATCAAATTTGTAACTTATCACTGCGCTTTGAAGAATACGTTCCTTGAAATTGTTACGGAGATAAGTGATGGGGCGTGTTTAATTTGTAACTGTACTGCAAGTGTAAAATCTTCGACAATCCGCGATAACAGAGGAATTTTTTTGCTTTAATTTCTTTTCTTATTTCAAAGAAAAAAAACACAATGTAAATTAAAAAAAAAAAAAAAATTAGTGTGCACAAATGATATTTTTTGGCTGCTGGGGAGATATTTTTGAGTTTATTAACCGGCGATGCTGATTTTACTAAACGGCGGCTTTAAACGTAATTTGTATTGATTTGATTTCGGTCTGATCAAATTGCCAAGATCAGATTAAGCGGCTGATTTTATTAGCCATTGAATTTATTGAGCGGCGGTTACTGTATATAATTTAAAAAAATAAAATAAGACAATACTATTTTTGGAAGATTTAGGAGATAAAGTACGAGAAAGCCGAAATTTTGAAATCGTATTATTTATAATAGAAGTGCTGTAACCTCAGTCAGTAGCAATAGTTTTAAGATATTTGAATTCAAATCTAAGGGAAACAGAATATCAATGAATATTAATGCGAATGATTAACAATAGCGTAAAAAAACGATTTTTATCTAGAATGACAAGAATAAGCATGGGAAGGTAGAAAGATCAGAAAATATTTTTCGATAGACAGTAATACAGAAGCATTTTTCAATGCGAGAGGCAAGGGTATCAAGAAAAAGAAATAAACTACTATTTTCAATTTCATAAGTTAATTGGATGTTATTAGCTATAGAGTTCATAGTATGTAAAGTGTGGGTATTATTGTGAAGACAGGTGTCGATAAGTGTGAAAGGGTCATCTATGTAACGGATCCAAAAATGGAAAGACATTTTCTTGAAAACCATTCTTTCAAAACAATGCATCATATACGCAAATATTATCAAGAATTGTTGGAGCAGAAGAAGAGAGCTCATGGTTTAACCTTCGTGATTGACGGTGGAATATCGTTGGGAATTAAAAGATAATTTGTGATAGACCAATATGGATAAGGTAAGCAACATATTATTTTTCCTAGATTGGAGAATGCGCCATTTATTCAGGCATTTGTTATATTTATACCAACTAAATATAGAATTTAGAATACATTCAATTTTGAAAAAAATATATCATATATCATTTTTCTTTTATTAAATTCTTTACTTAAAAAAAAAATAATAATAATAAAAATAAAAATAAAAAATAAACAACTTTAACTTTTTTAAAACCGTTATTATGAAAATAACCTTCATAAAATCATAATGATTGTTTGTGATAAGGAACTCGATCTTCTACCGTACAAACTAAACGTAATAATCACACACAGTCTGCAGTATTCAGAATAAATTCAGTTTTGAACAAACATATGAAATAATATTTCATTTTTCTATTTTCAGTGCTCTACTCTTGAAAAATGCGATGAATTCCATCATGTTGAAATTAAATAAAATAAGTTTCCGCGAAGAATTTTGTCTCAAGGTGTATTTGCGTGTGAACTTCTAACAACAATAATAATAAATTCTTCAGCTTTTCCATTTCTCAGACAGAGCTTAACAAGTAAAAGAACATATTTTCTGTGACATCAACTTGAATTTACATTAACATTGCGCACGAAGCCCAGCTGATTGAAAGAACTATTTAGTTTTTGTTCTTTTCTAGAAATATTATTAATAAAGCGTAAACTGGAGTAATTCTAGAGGGAATAATTTGTGTATATAAGGTCTACAGAATTACTACATAGTATTTATTCAAAAAGTAACATTCTTCAGCACACATTGAGAAGAACAAACACTTGTAAAATTAGCTTTCAAAAATGCAATACCATAAACTTTAAATACGGTTATTTGTTTTAAAGTTCGTTAAATAGAAATAATTATTGCAGAATATTATATTTACATTACTGTCACGATCGGATGATTTATAAAAATTAATAAAAATACGCTGCGTAAATTTGAAGAAAATGCAATTTATGTGCTTCTCTCATAATGTACTAAAGTAAAATTAAATTTTATTTTAATTGCGACATCCATTCAAATAAAAGAAAAAAAATAAGAAGAAAGGAGTTATTTGATTATTAATATAAATAATATTAGAATCAATGTTTTATTATTAATACTCCGTACTCTATTTTAGTATAAAATTAAAATGGCAAAATCAACTATTCTTTTATAATTTATTCTTTCTTTTTATAAGCATAGCATACATATTGATTGCTTAATAATTTATTTACTTATTAATTTATTTGTTGTTGTTGTTAAAAGCTGTATTATATAAGCAAGAAATGTGAACTTTGTTAGAAACGTTGATTATTCGGAAAAATATTTTCACCTATGTACTCTTTTACTTATAATCCAAGAATACTTACTAACTTGAATCATATATATTTTTAGAAATATTATATTTAAATAAATAGGAATAGACTTAATTTTTATTAAAAGGAAATGTATTCATGAAATATAAACCAAGTTATATTTATCTACATAAAAATTACATTTAATTTAACTTTATACAAATAATTCTATAGTTAACTGTCATTTATTAAATGAAAATTTCCTTTCATTAACGTTGGTGTCATATTACAATTCCTACGAGGAAAAATGCTGTGACAAAAATTAACTTGTAACTAAATTATCTAGATCTACAGATTTATGCATTCCACAGAGAGTTTAAATAAGATTAGAACTTTTGGAATAGTTTCCATTAATTCAGAAAAATAATTTTATTTTGCAAAATTCTCTAGATGTAAATTAATTACTTAAAACACGTTGTTTCTCTATAGTAAGAGTTGTATTATTTTCCGAATTTACATATTTACAATATTTTATAAGAGTAATTTCGAAAATTCTATTATATATAATGTTGATCATGACAATTTTATACTTTTGTTACTATTAGTACTATTATTATAATAACAAATTGTGATATCTGATATACGTAGTAGCGTAGAATTTTTAAGGTTGCGAAGTTTTTTTTCAGTCTTGATATAATATTCTACGTTTGGATTTGGTAGATTATGAAGCTGAAATACAGAAAATAAATAGTTTAAATAGAATCATTGAATGTCGAATTGGTTTACAGAAAAATGGAGTTCAGATGTTGGTTTTGTAAAGTTACTCGACGAATTTTAAATAAAGTTACAGTCTAAGTAAACATGTTGGGTTTAAGAACAAAATAATCTTAAATATACCTTTTATAGACTGTAATAAACTAAAATAGAAAGTTATCTAGATCAAAATAGTAGTGGTTAGGTGAAGTGATTTTCCAATGTATACACTGTTAAAAAAAATTCGCTGTAATTCCTTCTGGGGGCTATATAGCACAAAAAAATGCACGGAATTCCCAAAAAACTTAATTTTATTAGATATTGATATTAAATTGAGACAAACTAGATTTTGACATAAATTGTCAGTAGACAGCAAACTTTCTCCCGTTACAAGAAACCTGTATTTCAGCATCAATACTGTTTAAGTGCGCCAAACTTGATTTATGAAATGGATATTATGAAAACACGATTTTTTTGTTTCGACTTATTACGCTCAAAGAATTTGGGCACATACTGGTCCACAGGTGACGCTGCTATTCTGCAATTCTTCCTATCTGTTGCAAGAATAGATAGAAAATATTAGATATAGATTGAATAGATTTCAGCTTCCATTGAATATAAATGCATCAGACTTCACATTGAGCTCATGCTGTTATGCTGAAACTATGAGTCCTTTTTAGGTTTTATATATTTGTAGAATAAATTGAAATGTTATAAAATTAACAAACAAATTTTTATAATAGGCGTACCTTAGATTTTTTTTTTTTTTTTACTGAGTAGAATTTTCCATGATACTTAGACAAAAAATAGAGGAACTGAAGAAAACAGTATCCTTCCGAGAAAAATCTTATAGCACAAACCCTTTTTTTTTTTTTTTTTTTTTTTTTTGTCGAATTTTTTACACATCTTGATTGCTTTGGATTGCTGACATCTTGAAAATGCTTTGGACTTCTAATTTCAACAAAAGAATAAATATTAAAGAAATATTTTTTTTTTCTCGATTTAAAATCTTTCCATTCACATCATGTTTTCTTGTAAATGATTGCACAAAAGTCGTTTACAGCTTTTTTAAATTTTTTGCAAAGCAGAGAACGGTTCTAATGTTACTAAAGCCAAAATTAAAAAGTGCTTTAAAAATTTAAAACTTGGTTTAAAAAAGTTTTAGTATTTCTAAACATACAACACTTAAATCTTCTTTTGATTTTATGTAAGATATAAATGGTTGATGTTAAAATTTTAAGTAGTTACTTTTAATTACATTTTTGAAAGCATATATTAAAAAATTATGAGTAAAAATTTTAATAACTTTCTACTTAAATTTTGTAAATTTTAATTTAGCTGTTTTAATGTAACGCAATATTATTTTATCTTTGATATTAAAATTCGCTATTATTTTAAGGTAAAAATTGGAACATTTCTGTCTACTAATCTCACATTACTCGCATCCTCAACTTAAAGTGAAACTACTTCTATTTAGTAATATTCTAAAAATGCTTAAAAGCAATCTTTTAAATGAAACTATTAAAATATTCTTCAACTGAGCTTGCGGTTAAAAATCAGACTGCGGAAAATTCTTCACCAGAAACTAACTTTGCGTAAAGAAAAGAAACTACTTTACATTTTCTAGTTTATCTGAAAGCTAGACAACAGGCATATCGTTGGCAATCACGTAATGTCTCGATGCAAAGTATTCTACGAAATTCTGCATTTTTCTGATCACTGAATAGGGTTTCATATTAATAAAACTAGTACGTCTATGATAAATATTTTGAGAGTTTATCGTAAAACTTATAAATACGATCAAATCAAAATCTCATTTCTTCTGTAATTAATCCAAATATATATATATATATATATATATATATTAATTCTTACAATTATCTTTTATTTTGCATTGTAAAATATTTTTATTATACTTTTTTCTGTTTTTTTTTTTTTTTTTTTTTTTTTTTTTTTTGTATATTTAAGCACGTTTTATGTAAGTCTTTTTAAAAGAAGAAGCTCCTACTAAAATAAATCGAAAAAAAACAAGCATTTTTTAGAGTACAGAAGTCTTTAAATTTTAAATTCTCAGAAAGAGTAATGCATATCCATATAGCATTTTCCTACTTATGAACATTATGCGATTATTTATGAACAATATTTGACTACTTGAGTCATATTGGAATCATAATAAAAACAGGCTAACTTGGGGTCCTAATCGACGACATGTTTTCTAACAATATGAGTGTTGATTTATTCTATAGTAACACTAGATGCAACTTGGCTCGCTTAGCTTTACATAAACCTCAATGACTGTGTTCTATATAACGTTATGTTTGGCAAATTTTCGACAGCGTGATACATACTTTTAAGCCGATGATTATTGTCATTCATAATAATAACATATTACCATGTGATTAAAAAATATCAAATCTTAAAATAAGTTAGCATTTTTGTGAGAAAAGTCTGGTTTATGGATTGCCGCAGATTGACATTTAACTACGCAGAATGCAATGGTCTTAGGCCTAATTACAAAGAAGGTAAAAAGAGTAAAATTACCTTTTCCAAACTTCTAATATTTAAAAAAATAAATAAATAAATACATAAGTTTTTATCGTGAAAATGTGTATTCCACGCAAAATTATTTTCAAGATTTAAAAATTTCAATACCTTTACTATTTCCAAGCGGGTTTTTAGGTTTGTGTTTAGTTATAAAATACAAAGCTGTTCTAAAACGCATAAGACAATATTTTTACAAATACCTGTGGACTAATGCATTTTCTTATGTATTGTATTGATATTTTTTTCTTACTATGTTAATTTTGAAACGAAATTTCCATCATTTATAATTCAATAATTGTTATCATAATCTGAATCTTTGATATTAATATTAATATCCCTTCTCATTCTACAAAATTCAGTGTTCTTACTATAAATGAGAAATTTTGGAAGTGAATAATAATTTAGTGAAAGTTTTTAAATAAAATGCGAAGTATTAATTATTTAATTCAGCGTTGATAATATGCGGATTATTATGGGCTCTTCCCACCTGGCGTCAGAGGTCACATGACTTGTGAAAAACAAACAGCAGACGAAGTCTTCTATATCTGTAGCGATTGCTGAAATAACATATTTTCTATTCTAATTTTTGATCAATCGTATTTAATATGTGTTATTTTTTATACATCATCATTTTTAATCCATTTTATATCATTATTCCTCATCTTTTGTTTGCTGTATACATTTACAATCATCATTTAGTTTATATTTGTTATTGATGCTCATGGGGAACATGTTAAATGCTCTGATTTTTGGTGCTTAAATCATTGACAGTGCAACATTGTACGATGTAAAGCCATTTAGACCAGTAACTAAGTTAATTAAGTTGTTTTAACACCTTCATACAATTAAATTTAATTGAAAACATTTTAAAATTTCAAAATATAATCCATAAACATTTCACAAGAACAAGCTATTATTTATTGCTAGATCAGTTAATGTTACAGTTACACTACAACATACAAAAATCGATTCTTACAGGTAAAAATAAATAAAGTGTTTTTTAAAAATTATTAAATTTACAAATGCAATTATTCTACTATTTACAAGTGCACAATATTACTTTATTTTATATTAAATATTGACAATTTTGTTCTTAAGGACAATATTTAATTAAATTCGATTCTCAGAATTCGATTTTACGTTATTCACACATCACGGGATTGAGCAGACGACGCTGGGAAGAGCCCATTAATTTCAAAGCTTCTTGTGATACAATAGTAATTCACACAACTGAAAATAAATGTTTTAAAAATCTCGCTAAAAAGTTAATAATAATAATAATAATAATAATAATAATAATAATAATAATATGTTTTTATAGTAGCCTCTTAGTACATGTTGATTGAATTATTGTACATCGGGAACATTTTTATTACCAGATATCATCACATTTTATACGAAACAAATATGAAAATATTGTTATTTTCATTATTGTTAATATTAGGTATGGCGAGAAAAAACTGTATTTTTTTAACTGGATGAATGAAATCTGATTACAATTATATGTCATGTACTGTTCGTCTAGTTATGACATAAAATTTCTCTAATTTGTTACAAGGATTTATGTACAACCAACATATCTTTAAAATTAACAATTGCATAAAATTTAACGCTATGTTTCATAACTTTAACTTCATTGATGCTACATAATTAATATCTTTAGCAAAGTTTGGAAGTCTTGAAATAAAAGAGGATCGTATGTGAATAAATCAATTCATCTTTTCAATACATAAATCATATAAAAAGAAAGAGAATCACAGAAGAAAAACACCATTTGTCATCGCTGCCAATTTAATTATTTATTTGAAAAAGGGCAATTTCTACCCATTCTTGAAGTGTCTATCATAGCAGAACTCGGCATAAACGAAGGTAGAATTTAATTAGCCCTCTGATGTTTAAGTGAATGACGTTCCATATATGAATTCTGTATCTTTTCTGACCCAATCATCTTTATTTATTGCTAGTTTTCTTTTATCTTTATCTTATTATCGATTTTCTGTACACTTGGTGTTTGGTTTAAATCTTAATGCATAGGGAGTTTTGGGTAAAATGTTAAATTTTATTTAATTCGACTATATATCATGAGAAAAGAATGGTGATCGGAACAGTCAATTAAAATAGCTGTCTAATATTAACACTGTATAAAAACATTACAGCTTTCTTTCATACTTTTTTTTTTTTAAGAATACAAAAACAATTCCAGGTTTAAGTAATCACAGTCAATCTAGTTCTAAATATTGTTATCAATTTAAAAAATATATAAAACGTTAAATCTTTTTTTTTAAATATTTAATTGAAAAGTAATTTAATACATCAATCACTAACCTTTTTAACTTCATGGTCAGCTAAATTTGAGATTTAAAATCTCACAGACGACTAAGTTCGTAATTTAAAATTCTGTGAACCACTAATATTATTGATTAAAAAACATAAATATATTAGTGAGATAGAAGTGATCATTAATCTATATTAGTCATATAGATTAATGATTATCGAACACCCATTTTATAAATACAAGATTAACCTATTTAATAAAAAGCATTACAAATACTTAAATTATTATTTTAATATATATATATTAAAAAAAAATAATAATAAGATCATTACTTTTTTTACACTCCAAAAGATGCCGCTCATTACTCACTAGTTTGATTTTGTGTTTCAACAAAATGACACTTCTGAGTTTCCGAATTTTCGTAAATCAAATTAATCTCAATTTTAAATCAAAATTAATTTTAAAATATCACTTTTAGGTTAATTATTAAAAATCAAACAGTTCACTCAACTTTATCATTCAGCTGACAAATACGATTCCAAAAATAAATTAATCGTTCAGTTATTTAATACGATTCCAAAATTAACTGTGAATTTAACTGTATACAGCCACATGTTTGTTTAGTGATCAAGCTACTTATACCAGTTTTGCATGTGTAATGTAAGGTAAACTTTAGTTTTATTAATTATTACTAGTATTTCATTTATCTATTATTATTAGTATTTCATTTAATAATTTTGAAATTGCTGCTTGAATTTAAATAAGTTTGATTCTCATTTTGTTTTTCACATATTATTCTTTCAGTTTAAACTTTTTTTTTTTTTTTTTTTTTTGGGGGGGGGGGGGGGGGTGTTATAGGGTATAGCTTGTTGTAAATGTTCAGCAATTTGCATACAACAAGACAGAAATAACACCAATTTTACATGCAATATTCGTTCTATACCCTTGAAAACGTAATGAATTTGCATGTTTCAATTTAAGGTTGCTTGATATTCGTAATCATTTTTTGTATTTTTCCTGGTTTCATCTTATTCAATGTTTCTTGGTTTCATCTCTTCTATGTTTGAAAAGGTTATATATATTGTATATTATGTATATATTATCGTAATAGTTCTTAAAGAATGTTTGATTATAAAACAACAATTGCAAGTAAAAAACATTAACATGTATTTTTTGTTTCCTTTTCAGAAGAAACTCAGACGAAATATTAGAATGATAAATTTTTATTCCCATACATAAAACTTTATTTACTAAATTTAGTAATATTCCTATTGTTAAATTATTAATATCTAATTAGAAATTATATTTTTATATACATTTTAAATATTCGAAGGATTCAAATAATATAATAAATATTGAACAATTAATGTAAAATATCAAAGCAAATCAGAAGTTCAAAGCAATTACTATGTCTATAGAATTCAAATTTTTGTTAGAGAAGCTCAAAAAACATTTTATTTATCTCCTCTCTCATGATTCATTTAACGCATATACATAGATGGGCACCTAATACTGTTTTGTTAAAAAAAAAAATATTTGTCGAGTCTTAAAAATCTTAGTCTTATACTGTTAACAAAAAAGTATGTTATGTTGATGATAAAAATTAGCGATCAAACTAAAAAAATATATATGAAAAGTGTTGATGTGTGCTTCAATAATTTTGCTGCAAACTGTATATATATATACATACAGTTTTAAATGTTATTAATACATGTATATATATATTAATAATTTTTAAAACGTAGTAAAAGCCAAGCAACAGATTTAAGACCACTGAAACCACATAGACCAATGAGAATAAAATTTTGTCAAATAAAAATTACCTGAGAAGACCTGATTGTTAAAAATTAAAACAATTATCTTTACTTTTTGATATTTTAAACAATAAATTTTACTTATTGGTTATTTTATAGAATTTAATTTAACTTTAAACTTACCTAAATATTATTCATAAATAGTTGCAATTTAAATAATGCTGTCTGTGCGTTAAAATGACATGAAACCCAAAAACAAAAGGTTCATATATATATATATATATATATATATATATATGAAGAAATTTTTAGATTTTTCTTGTAAAAATTTTAAAATCGATGTAATTACCATTTCTAACAATTTTAAATCTGCATTCAAAAATAGCAGTACACATTTTTGGTATTATTTTGTGTTTATTTTATTAAAACTCGTACCTAATATTAGATTTGAAATGCATAATCTAATATAAAGATTAGAATTGACCTGAGGTTTAACTTATTATTGCAGTTTTTATGTATTACTTCAATAATATTTTTTATTAAAAGATTCATTTTTGTTTTACATTAGAATTAAAGAAAAACAGCATTATAAGCAGAGCTAAGGGTTTTCATGTATGTGATTTCACGTGTAAGTGACATAAATATTGCATTTATCTACTAAATGTAAATTTTTCGCCGTAAACACTTTTTTTTAATTTAAATTTCTTGTTTTTTATTATATTGTTTCTCTCTTGTTTCGTTGCAGTATTTTTGCAAAATAATAATAATAATAATAATATTAATTAATTAATTAATTAATTAAAATAAAATAAAGTAAGTGTGTTATTCATTATTAATCTTGAGGATTTCTCCCATTAAACTTCAGATTACATGTAGCGAACACAAGAGAAAAAATAGTTTAACACACCCATTCTTTTATTATTAATATTTAAGGACACCTACTACTTCATAAGATTAAAAACTAATGAAATAACTAGAACGAAATGGCGATTTTAAAGTGTGCATGCTATTTTATGATGTACATTTCATTGCAGACTTTATATTTTATAAATATTTTATAGCAAAATGGACAAAAAATGAATGAAAAAAAGTGCATTTCTACTTTCTAAATGTCCTTCATGCAACAAAACATTTCTATCACGGAGTATGGAAAGAGCTTAAAAAATATAATAAACAAAAACACCATTAAGTACTACAGTAATATTTTTTTTCATTGTTTCGGATATGTTCTATACCAAACATAAGCATCTAAAAATCCTTAGCCTTGTAATCACGCACAAAAGATATGACACAATTAATGTATATTGCTACAGATAACATTATTTATAGAATATTTGAAAAAAAAAATTATTTATTTTTTAATAAAATGTACTTAAAAGGTTATTATTGTATTAGTAGTTTTCATTTCATGTTAAGTCTAACAGTTATTTCAAACAAGAATGTGTGTATGTGCCGCACAATATTTTTGCATTCTGATTTAATTATGAATAGGGAAAAAAAAAAGAAATTTCTATAAAGAGAGACAGGAAAAGGAGAGAATTTTGACTTATTTTTTCTTTTAGTTTGCCTCTATGTGTGAAATTGCAGCGAGCTATTTTGAGCTAAATAATATCATATAATTATGCGTCTAAATTCATCGTTAAAAAGAAATATGGAAATCACGGTTTTTACACTTTTCAGTCAACTAATGATAAAATACATAAAGAAAACCACTATAATAATAAATTTAGTCATTTAATTATGCTTCGTTTACTTCCCATTTTTGTTAGAAAACAGTTTTAAATGAGCAAATATCTTTGTTATTATTTTTTTTTTTAAACAAGTTAATTTAAGATATTAGATTAACACTAAATAAAAACAAAACATAATAAAATTATTCATTAGTATACTTAGTATAATAAATTATTTTTTAAATAAGAATAAATGCGTTTGAAAATTATTTTATGTTAATCTATATATATATATATATATATATATATATAAGAGTACTTCCACTCACTCACTCACTCAAAAAAATAAAAGTTGAGTTAGTTCGCTCAAAATTGGTACATGGAGGTTTTTGATACCTACAAATCGATTGCGAATATTTTCGAATTTGTAAAATTATTAGGATAGACAGGAAGGGTGTGAAGGGGCAAAAATATATAAATAAGAGTTAGAGCGCTGAAAATTAGTGTTGTTATGTTTTGAGGCCCGATAAATCGATTATTTAGTACAGAATTATTACGAGGGGCGGGAAGGGGGTGGGCGCAGGGATAAAAATAAAGAAATTGAGTTAGAATGTTGGAAATTAGTATTATTAGGTTTAAAATCCCGAGAGAACGATTGCGAGTATTTTTTAAAGTCTAAAATAATTAGGAGGGGCGGAAACGGTAGGTGAAGGAACATGCACGCCGTGCGCACCTGTATACGTTGCCGCAGGCAGTGGGAGCCCGGACCGATTATTCTACCGATGGGAGAAGATTTTTTTTTTTTTTTTTTTTGTATTTTATATTTGTTTTTTCCCTTATGATATAGTGATTCATTAAGAGTATCGAACATAAATGCGCGCAGAGCACAATGGCCTGCGCTGCCAAGGGCAGTGGGGACCCTTTGCGACATTTTTTCCAATCAAAATTTTTTTTTCTCTCTTTTTTTTTTTTTTTTTTTTTCCGCATGATGAAAATTAATACAATCTTGAGAATTCATTAACTATAGTGATTCATTTCAAAATAGTGACCAGCGAAGCGGGCATAGCCTGCTAGCATAGTTATAAAATGAAACTATCAATTTCTTGAAAAAAAAAATTCTTTAAAATTTATTGCACTATCTGGGTGTGAAATACTGAAATTGTTACAGTTAAATTTCGAAAGAAAATGGAGGATCTTTGAAGCTATAGCTTAAAATATATTCGACGCTTTGAAGTAGAGGATGAAGACGTAAATAATATGTAAATGAGTTAAATTATAATAAAAAGGCCTTTAGAGGAAGCTTTTATGAAATTCAACTTAATATGAAGGTCAAAGTTACTTTTATTCCATAAGATTATGAACTTTTGCTAAATACAAGTTTAATTCTTTCATATATTCCCCTTCTTCTTACAAAATTAAGCTGTTCTAGAATTTAATTGTGTTCAGAAAAGTGCCATTTTTCATGTCCATTTTCTAGCAGCTATTTAATATCAGCTTTTGAAAACGGTTCCTTTATTTTTGCATTTATCAGTTTTGAAAAGATTACTTTCATGCGTACTCGTCTTATCCTATTCATCTAATACAAGTGGTCTTTCATTTTTTAAGTTGTATTGTTTCAGTAATACAGGGTGACCCTGAATTCATGGGGCATACATTTAAGGTAGTTAAAACACAAATATAGAAGTATTTTTTGTTATAGCAATATGGGGTCGGAAATAAAAAGTACAGCAGTAAAAACATGAAATGCATCGCGCTTTAGAATGGAGGGGGAAAAAGGTTCGAGGGAGGGAAAAATCCATAGCAAACCTTATGAAAAAGAAAAAACACACAACTAACAGTGTGAGGGAAAAAAATACTATCAGCAATCTGAAAATAAAGGAAAAATAGAGAAGAAAAAACTGAAGCGGTGGAAGGGTATTCTCGGGACTCGCCAAAAATTTTTATTTGCGACCCATATTGATATATAAAAAATGCTTCTCTATATGTATTTTACCTAACCTTAAAGTTTAGCTCGTGAAATCAATATGACACCCTGTATATATAAATTTTCTAAAAAGAAAAAAAGAAAGAAATCACCACAAGTCACTTCTTAAAAAAATATATATAATAAATAAATCACATTTTTGCATTTATTAGTAATCATAAAATTTATTTTAAATTGTTATGTAAATATCACCCTGCCTTTCATCATTACACTTAATTAATTCTACTTAATGTTTTATTGTATACTAACGGGCTTCGCACGCTTTGCTGGTCACATATCTTTAAATGAATTACTGATAAATGAAAAAGCTGAGGAAGCATAATTTTAAAACGAAATTCCAATGAATTCGGTCCATTCCTTGGCATGATCTCCGTTGTCTTCGACAGCGTCATTCTTGCCCGCAACAAGCGAGGGTCTGAAACCATAATTTCTGCAGCAGCGCATTAACCGGGCTCGCCGCACGCGCGCTAAAGAAAAAAATAGTATATGAACCTTGTTTGAGGTCCTTACTACCTACGGTAGTGTCATTCCCTCTTACATTATACCGTGAACATTAGTAAAAGAAAATCGTGGCTAAAGTAAGACGTTACTATGATAAATGAGTAGAGTGAACTTTGGACAAAATTTCAAAACCATATGGTCGACAAAAATTTCAAAGTGATACAGCCAATACGATGTATGATAGTCACAGCTGGTGTAAGAAACAAACTGGCGGCTTGAAAACATTCGTATTACAAAAACATTTAGACCCCTAATATATTTCTGCTGGTCATTCAGATTCATTGAAATTTTCCCCATATTTTGGTACAATAAAAGACAATTATATGCCTATATTTACGATTCTGACACATGAATAATAGTATTAATGCCAATTGTAAATGTGTTATTCAAATGTAGATGGCGACTTGAAATGTTATTTTAAAAGTTTCTATTTAATTTCCGTTGTATTTATCAAATCGAACATTTCAATAGCATTAAACCTTCCCAGGAATACGTAGATCATTTTGCGAAAAACCATGCGTAAATGAGTCCAGTAGTTTTTTAATCTATAGAGAACACAGTACTAACATTTCGTTATATATATATATATATAGACGAGCAAAGCTGCGAATCTCGTTATTTGTTTTAATGTAATTAGGTGAAATCTTGATCTATAAAACTACGGTCAAAGAAGTAATTTGATTAAAAGTACAAAATATGTTTTATTGAGGTTATTTTGTTACTAAACGAAATTATTTTTAAAAGTTAAAAAATAGAATAAAATAAAATAAATCGGTTTTCTTACAACAATACAAAAAATATTATTAACAAATTTACAAAATTTCAAGTAAATTTCTTTGTATTTCTTTACATTAACAATTAAAAAAAAAAAAGCACTTTACAATAATTTTGTATATTTGTAATTGGAAAACAATTATTTACAAGAAAAACAAAACAAAATGAAAATAGAATTGCAAAACAAACCATAAAAATTATTTTGTAAATATAAACTAAAATTTTGTTGGAGCACATTTAAATAGAAATTTTTGTTGTGCAGAAAAAAAATTTCTTAATCTCTGATTCTAGAATTTTTTACTTTATTTTCATTTTATTTTATTTTATTTTTAAACTACACTTTTTTTAGGTACTAAACTTTTTAATTGGCATAAATGAAAATCGTGACGGAAGCAAAAAAGAGTATTATTTTTTACAGTCAGAAATTATTTCGTTAAAATTATTAAAAATCATTTTTCCCTAAAAAGTTATTTAGTAGCATTAAGTTACTACAGAAAACAAACCTAATTTAAAAAACACAAAAATGAAAATTGTTTTATATTATATTTTTATTATTTATTTATTTATTTATTTATTTTTTAAGTCACAAGTAGAAAGAAAATATCTTAAATTTAAAAATACGAGTAAACGATAACCAAGATTCGTATTACGTATTTATTTATTTATTTATTTATTTATTAACAAGTAAGAAACAAAATCAAATTAAATACTAAATAAATTAATAACTAAAGAGAAATAGATAAAAAAAATCTGGAGTGACTCCACTCGACTTTCCGAACATTGAGTAACTAACAGTTTTGTAGATAAAATAAAGAAAGAGGAATTGCTAAACAAACAAAAGAGAGAAAACCATAATAGAGTGTTTTTTTCTCCATATATCACACGAGGTTTTATTTAACGCTACTGAACTTTGAGCCCTTAGATCATAATGATAAAGAATTTTTCGTTTTGTCCCTGTAAAAATCTATAGATTCTAGATTCACCAAAATGCTTATAGTTAGTGCAACAGTGATTTATAATATTCATACAAATTTTCAGCTCAATTGAATAAGGCATTTAGATGCTATCGCACTTTTAAAAATTTGGTCTCATAGGCCATAATGATAAAGAATTTTTCTTTGTGTCCCTGTAAAAAAACTGTAGTGCTAGATTCACCAAAATCTATACAGTTGGTGCAAATGCGACCTATAACATGTGTACAATTTTTTTGCTCAGATTAATAAGGCGTTTAGACGCTATCACACTTTTAAAAATTTGGCCCCATTGGCCTTAATGATAAAGAATTTTTCTTTGTGTCCCTGTAAAAACACTATAAGTGCTAGATTCTCCAAAATCTATACAGATTGAGTATCTGTGACCTATAATATGGGTATAAAATTTTTGCTCAATTGAATAAGGCGTTTAGATGCTATCGCACTTTTAAGATTTTGGTCCCATAGGCCATAATGATAAAGAATTTTTCTTTGTGTCCCTGTAAAAAAAGTATAAGTGCTAGATTCACCAAAATCTATAGGGTTCGTACTATGGTGACTTACAATATACGTACCAACTTTCAGGTTAATCGAACAAAGCCTTTAGACGCTAGCGTGTTCACAAACATACACACATACACACATACACACACACATACATACATCATCGTAAAAATAGTGAAAACGGACTCAGGGGACCTCAAAACGTATAGAAACATCAAAATCTCGAATTCGGATTTTTGACATGATTACAATACTTTCCTCACTATAGTGTTCGGAAAGTAAAAATAAGTAACTTTGAACTTTTTTTAATTTAGAATAAAAATATTAAGAAAATAATTTAAAGTTAACTGATATTTTCTTGAATTATTATCTTCTTCTATTTTTATTGAAAGTAAATATGTATAATTGCTAAATTTTAAGATTAAATTTTATTACGTTATCTATTATTTATATATATATACATATATATAAATTGTCAAACACCTTAATTTTTAAAGAATTTTTTTTTTCTTTTTAATGTAATGAATTTTTTTTCTAAGCACAGTAAACTAAATATATTTTTGGTGTTTAATAGCTTCGTATATCGATTATTATCTTTTGAAAAACACGTTCTCTCTCTCTCTCTCTCTCTCTCTCTTTTATTTATTTATTTTTTTTTTTTTAAGTATTTAATGTATATGTGTGTGTGTGTGTGTGTGTACAGTTTTGTTGGAATGTTTTGAAGACATACAGGATTTAACTGAGATGCGTCCGAAATGTACGAAATGTGTCCCTTTACTTTTTAAAATAATTTAATGAAAAAAGGATAAAACTTACGGATTTTTAATGCTACATAAGAAAATGTCAGAGTTTATTTAAAATGAAATGTAAAATAAATATTGCTATGCAAAATAAGTTTTGACATATTGAAATGAAAGATGACCATCCATTACGGTGACCATCCAGTCCTTTGATTCTGTAGTGATATTAACATAAGGAACAAAACAAAGTGTAGTCATTGTTAAAAATTGCAACAGAAAACTGCTGGTAATTATTTATCTTAAGTGCTTATGTAAAATTACAGAGAAAAATAAATGGAGATGTTGAAAAATTTATGTTATATATGCATTTTAATTTCTAATATTAATTTAATTAATTAGAATATATTTGTGACTCAGAATGCTTTATCTAGAAACAGTTATTTTATTTATAAATAAAATAAATAAAAAAAAATACAGAATAAAGGTTAGGAATCTTGATTATTTACCTTTATCTAAGAATTATTGTAAATTGACAGAGACTGTGGATAAACAATTCAGTAAAGTTACAGAATTTGGTTACAATGTGGAAAAAAAAAATCTGATGTGGGCACCAGATGACTTCCTTATACACTTTTAGAAATATACATAATGTTAAAAAACATTGACATTGGACCCGAAAGAGTTGGCTAAAAATATTTAAAAAAAAAAAATGAATTATCGCCGTGTTCTGAGCTTTTCTGAAAGTTAGTTAAAAATCGATTGCAAGATTTGTACTGGTAACGCTGACGAAGGCAGCAGGGACCCGAAAAAATTGGCTAAAAGTATTAAAAAAAGGCATTTTCACCGTGTTCTGAACTATTCTGAAAGTTTCAAATGTCTACCTAGTCGGGAGGTTAGTTAAACAAATTTTTTGTTGGACTATATAAACATTGCCGAAGGCAGCAGTGACCTGAAACAGTTGGCTAAAAGTATTAAAAAGATGCATATTCACCGTGTTCTGAACTATTCTGAAAGTTTCAAATGTCTAGCTAGTCGGGAAGTTAGTTAAATAAATTTTCTATTGAACCATGTAAACGCTGCCGAAGGCAGCAGTGATCCGAAACAATTGGT
Organism: Salticus scenicus; assembly: GCA_963930645.1. Lineage (NCBI taxonomy): Eukaryota > Metazoa > Arthropoda > Arachnida > Araneae > Salticidae > Salticus > Salticus scenicus. Next base: position 240,574,345 of record OZ005648.1, read on the forward strand.
CAAAAATATTTAAAAAATGCTTTGTCACCGTGTTCTGAGCTTTTCCGGAAATATTTAAATGTCTAGCTAGTCGGGAAGTTAGTTAAAAATCGATTCCAAGATTTGAACTGGTAACGCTGCCGAAGGCAGCATGGACCCTACACAGCTGGCTAAAAGTATTTAAAAAATGCATTTTCACCGTGTTCTGATCTAGTCTGAAAGTTTCAAATGTCTAGCTAGTCGGGAAGTTAGTTAAATAAATTTTCTGTTGAATCCCATAAACGCTGCTGAAGGTAGCAGGTATCGGAAACAGTTGGCTACAAATATTTTAAAAATGCATAATCAACGTGTTCTGAGCTTTTCTGAAAGTTTCAAATGTCTAGCTAGTCGGAAAGTCAGTTAAATTGCAAAATTTGTCTAAACCGTTTTTGAGTTATTACCGTTTTTTGATACATTATGGCCAAAACCTATGTATTTTTGTCATTATGAACCTAATTTTCCTAAATAGCTCCAAAACGGAAAATCATAGAAAGTCCAAAAAGGGAGGTGCACAACTAGGTGTTATAACAAACCTATGTACTAATTCGCAACTTTCTACGTCCAACCGTTTCCGAGTTATGCGACATACACACACACACATACAGACGTCACGAAAAATCGTGTAAAATCCCTTATATCTCTAAAACGAGAGCTCGTGTTAAGATGACACTTGCAGGTGTGCAACTAGACATCATGAAAGTCACACGTATAAATTAGCAACATTCAGCGATCATTCGTTTTCGAGCAATGTGAAGTACAAAATCCATTTCGCAAATCGGGATTACTATACTTCCTTTGAAACCATTGGACGGCCCCTGCCTGCCTGGGCTCGGCCAAGCTTAACGGGTTGGATGCCGTCCGCCGGAGCGAATAAATCGCCAGATCTCCGCGTGGAAGCTACTGGGCAGCAATGTGACTAGATCGCCAAAGCTCAGGAATTGCAGGGTATCGACCTCTGTCTTGGAGACACAGCTCGATTTGTATACCACACCCTCCAGGATAGCTACGGTGGAAACACATAGACACGCTCCAGGATGTTAAGGAATTTGGAATAAGTGCACTTACTAGCTGAGAGTCGAAATAACCGGAATTATGCAAAATGAAAACAATTTTGAATTTAGGTAGGGAGGAAGAAAAAAAAAAAAAAAAAAAAAAAAAAAACGCTGAGGAAGCCACTAAAGTTAGTTGTGCACACAATAATTAATGCCAAAAGAGGAGGCCATTTGAACAGGGGAAGGAGACAACACTTAAGAATTGAGAAAGACAAGCTGAACTAGGAAGGAACAATGAGATTATTATAATAATAAAAAAATAAAATAAAATAAAATAAAAATAATTACGTGAAGTCACTGGGGGATGGAAGATAGTTTTGGGCGCATAGCGAAAATTTTGAAGTTTTTGAAGTGGCATGGCCTAAATAATCCTAATTGGGAGGGAAATTACTATGCGCAGGGTGGCCGAATGGAGAAGCGAAAGAGGGACCATCGCAATTTTGATCCACCACGGGGGGATGGTTCCCCGCGTTGGTAGCCCGACGACTGCTAAACGACCCCATCGAGCACTTGACGGTGCAGCACAGATTAACGAGGACCAGACACCGCCACACCCTCGTAAAAAAAAAAAAAATAAAATAAAAATAAAAATAAATAAATAAATAAATAAAAATAAAAAAAAAGAGATTAAAATAAATAAAAAAAAGAGATTAAAATAAATAAAATAGAAATAATAAAAATAAACTAAATAAAAAAAAAATATATAGAATAAAAATAATAATAATATAGAATAAATAAATTAATTAATTAATTAAAGTAAGTAAGTAATTTCATACACTAATAGAAGTAATAAAAAAAATAAATAAATAAAATAAAATAAACATTCATGCACAGTCATGGGCGTGGCGCGGACTTACGGACTTATAAGCCAAGAACCGTTTACATTTTTTAATTTTTTTTTTTTTTAATTTTTTTTTTTAAATTTTTTTTTATTATTTTTTTAACAATTTTTTTTTTTTTTTTTTTTTACTTTTTATTTCTAGATTTTCTGATTTTACATTTTTATTTTTACCGGGGCTCAGACTGTATAGGTACCCGCCGCTTTAACTTCAAGGACCACGATCATGACCAAAAATAAACAAAAAGTCCCCTGATCTAGTAAATAAAAATCCGCCAGGTCCTCTTCTTCAGATTTTGACAGTACGTGGCTGGTTCCTGCTGCTCAAAATGTTGGCTTTTGATCAATGTGAAATGTCGTCTATGTTGTTTGTGATCCAACTGACCATGTGTTTTGCCTTGTTCTGTACGTGTTTATTGTTGGCTAGTTGTTTATACCAGAGTTGTTCATTATCCTGTGTGATTTGGGCCAGATGGAGGTTTTCCGTTAGCGGACAGGCTAGTAAGTAGTGTAAGGATGTTCCTAGCTCGCCACAGGCGCAATCCGGGCTCTTCTTTCTCTTAAACCGATGAAGATAAGCCGGAAATGCCCCATGGCCCGTGTATATTTGTGATAGAAGCTTGCAGCTAACTAGAGTCTTTGTGTTTACTGTTGGGTAGTATCTGTGAGTTAGCCTGCCCGTGTCCCCGTAGTCCCACTCGAACTGCCATTGGTCCATAGTAAGCTTTTTCAGATTTTTCTTTAAGTATGAGATTGGTTTTTCTAAGTAGTATTGTTCTTTATTGTTTGCATTATCGGCTGCCAGTTTTGCTAATTTATCAGCCTCTTCATTTCCTAGTATGCCTACGTGGGCCTTAACCCATTCAATTTTGAAGCTGTTATGAGATCGGGCTATTTCATTGTGGATTTTATGGATCAATTTATCGGTGGAAAATGGTTTGGATATTGCTTGGATGGCCGACATGCAGTCCGAGTGGATGCTGTATGTGATACCCATTGTATTGCCCCATTCTGCTGCCTTGAGGATTGACAGTAGTTCGGCCTGGAAGACACTGTTACACTTTCTTAGGGGCACTGACCATTCGTGAATTTTTTGAGAGTTGTTGAACGCTACAAAGGCCGATCCTGTAGCACCTGATTCCAGCTTCGACCCGTCCGTGTAGATATGTGTGTCGTCAGCAGAAGACCCTATAAATGGCTCTGGGGTGTCAGCAGGGTGTTTCCACCAAATGTTTTGCTTTTTTGTAAAGTCTGTGTGGTTGAATACGTGTTCCTGAAGCTGGTAGTTCCTGTGTAGTCTTGTAATTGTACCATACGCAGCTTCATATTTTAGTTGCAGGTGTACTGGAATCAGGCCAGAGAGTACCAGTAGTGCCGAGGTCGGGGCTGTTCTATAAGCCCTCACAATGGCCAGTGCAAAGTGTCTCTGGCAGCTAAGTAATTTGTCTTTACTTTGCTGTGTTATTTTATTGCCCCAGATTGGGGCTGCATAGGTCAGTGTCTTTTCCACCACGGTCTTGTACCATGTTTTAATCAAGTTAGGTTTTATCCCCCATCCCCTTGAGACCATGCGCCCGAACAAGCTAAAGGATTTATAAATTTTTTTCACCTGATGTTCTACATGGGACTGCCATTTAAGATTTTTGTGAAGGACCACTCCCAGATACTTCATGGTTTCTTATACTTTGTATAAGGAAGTAAAAATGTTTCTCTTTAATGTAAATTTATATTGAAAAAAAAAATTAAAGAACTCATTAAATTAGTATCAGGAATTTATTACTATTGATATTACTTTTGCAATGTTTTATAAAACGTGGCTGGAAATCTCGTTTAGTTTAGATATGTTGCACGTGACCATTGGTCCGTACATTGAAATCGTGCAATAAGACATTCCAACACATTTTTGTTATGGTTCATATAACACCGTATATGCAGTTCCTTGTTCGTTTATATTTAATTATTATTGTTTAAAAATGTAGAGCTACATTTCGAAAACTTTCTATTTATCAACATATTTTCTGACTCTAGAGTGAACTATTGTGAATCAATAGGAAAATATTCTTTTTTACCCTGTAACCGACTGGTATTTATACAGTTATATTAGGGGATAAAAAAGGATGTCATATTGGTGTACCTTCGTTTTTTTTTTTTTTTTTTTTTTTTTTTTTTTCACATTTTTGATCTATTACTATCTTATTTAAAAACAGTTTATAAAATGGCAAGTAGAGTCTTTGTTATTTCTCAGAATCATTTTTCCTTTTAGTGATAATTGCTGTCATCACTATAAACAATCCCCCCAAATTTTTATGTATCTGCTAATAATTATAATTTCGTAATTTTGAGGGTCCATTTTTATTTTTATTTATTTATTTATTTATTTTTTTACTCATTGAACAACTCATTGTGCAACTATACCAACTGCCCAGTAACACATCAATATAGCAAGAAATAAAAAACTTCTTCACACACCATAAACTTTAAATCAGCACAACCGGTTTCGAAAAGACGTAGCCTTTCTTCATCAGGTGCAAACACGTGCAACTGCCTTGGAGGCAAAAGCAAGACTGAAAGCAGGACAAAATCCAGAGGGGGAGGAGCAACACAAACAACCAATAGGAAGCAACATGCAGGGCAGGACCAATCAGAGAGGAACACACGTACACACACACTACAAAAAGAGGAGGGAGGAAAGGAGTAAACATTTATTTATTTTTTTTTTTTTATTTTTTTTTCCAATAATATTAAACTAATAAGTAAATTTAATAAAATTTATCCATTAATTATTATTATTATTATTATTATTATTATTATTTTTAATTAGAATTATTTTATTATATTTAATATCATGTTATAAACATAATGAAGGAAATTATTTAATTGAATCAAACAAATTTTTCCAGGCTGTAGATAGCAAAGTGAAATCAGATTTTTCATTGACAATTTTATCACGATTAAGGTAAATAGCTAAATTTTCCAAAAAATCCAGTTCGGAAACGCGTTTGGCATGAAAGATAATTTTGGCACTCTTAAAATTAAAACTATGATCAAATTCCCAACTGTGCTTCGCAATAGAAGATTTAGAAATTTCTTGATTAACAACATACCGAGAATGTTCACGTAAATGACATTCAAGATTTCTTTTAGTTTGACCAATATAAGATAAATCGCAGTTATTACAAGGGACATTATAGATACCCCATTTTTGAAGCTCAGGAACAGGGGATTTGGTTGAAGGGAATTGGAATTTATTGGCAGGTTTAAAAATAACGTGAAAATTGAAACGCTTCAAAACTTTGGCTAATTTAAAACATAAGGGGGGATAAAAAGGTAAGACAACAAGATTATCAGGTTTAATTTTATCATCAATGGAAAGAGTAGAATTATAAGTTGGCCTACTGAACTTTTTGAGAGCTTTATCAATTATAGAGGGTCTAAAACCTCTTTTAATAGCAACAGACTTTAAATAATTCAGTTCTTCTTTAAGAGAAGAAGTATCAGAACAAATTTTAAGGGCACGATACACGTAAGTGTAAAAGGTGCCAATTTTTTGATTAGCCGGATGATTGGAGAGAGCATGGGGAGGGTTAGAAACAGAGAAAGGTTTCCTGTACACAGAGGTTTTAAAAGAGGAATCGTACCTAGTAACTAAAACATCAAGAAAGGGAAGTTGATTACAATTTTCTAACTCGAAGGTAAACTGAATATGGGGATCAATAGCATTAGCAATATTAAGAATGGCAGAAACATCAAACGGATTTTCAACAAGAATGAAAGTGTCATCTACGTAACGTAACCAGCATTTTAAATTTAACATCTTTAATAATTTTTCCTCAAAGTAATGCATATAGATATCGGCAAGAATAGGAGATAAAAGATTACCCATACTTAAACCATCACACTGTTTATAAAATTTGTTATTAAATTCAAAAGTAGTTTGGGAAACACAGAGTTTAGTTAGATTGACAAATTCTTTGATTTCAATGTCTGAATAATGAAATTCGCGTAACCTTTTTTCTAAACAATTAAGCGCACCTTCAGTGGGGACGTTAATAAATAAAGACTTCACATCAAGAGATAACATTGAGCAATTTACAGGATTCAAATTATTTAACTTCATAACAAAATCATAGGAATTTTTTATAGTATGACTATTAGTGCTGCATAAAGGAGAAAAAATAGAAGCTAAAAATTTAGAGAGGGGATAAGCAGCAGTACTAATATTCGAAACAATAGGTCTGAGGGGAACATTATTTTTATGAACTTTAGGTAAAGCATAAAAACGAGCACAAATTGCTGAAGAAGGGGAAACCGAGAATTTGGTATTTTCCTGAAGAACGGTGGAATTTTTAACAGCTTTTTGAACAGAGCTTAGAAGAGATTTAGTTTGGTCTTTTTTAATTTCAGTATAAGGTCCTTCAGATAAAAGAGAATTAACATTATCAACATAATCAGTTTTGTCCATGAGAACAATCTGGCCACCTTTATCTGCTTTAGTAATGACAAGATTTTGATTAGATTTAAGTTCCTTAAGAGCAACACTTTCAGATTTAGAAAGATTAGATTTATAATTGGAATTATTGGAAGAAATGCAATCAGCAAGAATATGGCGCAGAGATTCTTTTTGAGAGGTAGATATTTTACTATATTTTTTTTTTTACTATATTTTAAAGAAGCCTCAATGGGAGCAATTAATTTAGAAATTGAAGGTTTACAAGATTGGGAAAAATTTAAACCGAGTTCTAACACTTTATTTTGTTGGGCAGTTAAGTTATGTGAAGACAGATTAACAATGTATTTTTCTTCAGGAACTTTGTTAATTAAGATAAAGGTGGCCAGATTGTTCTCATGGACAAAACTGATTATGTTGATAATGTTAATTCTTTTTTATCTGAAGGACCTTATACTGAAATTAAAAAAGACCAAACTAAATCTCTTCTAAGCTCTGTTCAAAAAGCTGTTAAAAATTCCACCGTTCTTCATGAAAATACCAAATTCTCGGTTTCCCCTTCTTCAGCAATTTGTGCTCGTTTTTATGCTACCTAAAGTTCATAAAAATAATGTTCCCCTCAGACCTATTGTTTCGAATATTGGTACTGCTGCTTATCCCCTCTCTAAATTTTTAGCGTCTATTTTTTCTCCTTTATGCAGCACTAATAGTCATACTATAAAAAATTCCTATGATTTTGTTATGAAGTTAAATAATTTGAATCCTGTAAATTGCTCAATGTTATCTCTTGATGTGAAGTCTTTATTTACTAACGTCCCCACTGAAGGTGCGCTTAATTGTTTAGAAAAAAGGTTACGCGAATTTCATTATTCAGACATTGAAATCAAAGAATTTGTCAATCTAACTAAACTCTGTGTTTCCCAAACTACTTTTGAATTTAATAACAAATTTTATAAACAGTGTGATGGTTTAAGTATGGGTAATCCTTTATCTCCTATTCTTGCCGATATCTATATGCATTATTTTGAGGAAAAATTATTAAAGATGTTAAATTTAAAATGCTGGTTACGTTACGTAGATGACACTTTCATTCTTGTTGAAAATCCGTTTGATGTTTCTGCCATTCTTAATATTGCTAATGCTATTGATCCCCATATTCAGTTTACCTTCGAGTTAGAAAATTGTAATCAACTTCCCCTTCCTTGATGTTTTAGTTACTAGGTACGATTCCTCTTTTAAAACCTCTGTGTACAGGAAACCTTTCTCTGTTTCTAACCCTCCCCATGCTCTCTCCAATCATCCGGCTAATCAAAAAATTGGCACCTTTTACACTTACGTGTATCGTGCCCTTAAAATTTGTTCTGATACTTCTTCTCTTAAAGAAGAACTGAATTATTTAAAGTCTGTTGCTATTAAAAGAGGTTTTAGACCCTCTATAATTGATAAAGCTCTCAAAAAGTTCAGTAGGCCAACTTATAATTCTACTCTTTCCATTGATGATAAAATTAAACCTGATAATCTTGATGTCTTACCTTTTTATCTCCCCTTATGTTTTAAATTAGCCAAAGTTTTGAAGCGTTTCAATTTTCACGTTATTTTTAAACCTGTCAATAAATTCCAATTCCCTTCAACCAAATCCCCTGTTCCTGAGCTTCAAAAATGGGGTATCTATAATGTCCCTTGTAATAACTGCGATTTATCTTATATTGGTCAAACTAAAAGAAATCTTGAATGTCATTTACGTGAACATTCTCGGTATGTTGTTAATCAAGAAATTTCTAAATCTTCTATTGCGAAGCACAGTTGGGAATTTGATCATAGTTTTAATTTTAAGAGTGCCAAAATTATCTTTCATGCCAAACGCGTTTCCGAACTGGATTTTTTGGAAAATTTAGCTATTTACCTTAATCGTGATAAAATTGTCAATGAAAAATCTGATTTCACTTTGCTATCTACAGCCTGGAAAAATTTGTTTGATTCAATTAAATAATTTCCTTCATTATGTTTATAACATGATATTAAATATAATAAAATAATTCTAATTAAAAATAATAATAATAATAATAATAATAATAATAATAATAATTAATGGATAAATTTTATTAAATTTACTTATTAGTTTAATATTATTGGAAAAAAAAATAAAAAAATAAAAATAAATAAATGTTTACTCCTTTCCTCCCTCCTCTTTTTGTAGTGTGTGTGTACGTGTGTTCCTCTCTGATTGGTCCTGCCCTGCATGTTGCTTCCTATTGGTTGTTTGTGTTGCTCCTCCCCCTCTGGATTTTGTCCTGCTTTCAGTCTTGCTTTTGCCTCCAAGGCAGTTGCACGTGTTTGCACCTGATGAAGAAAGGCTACGTCATTTCGAAACCCGTTGTGCTGATTTAAAGTTTATGGTGTGTGAAGAAGTTTTTTATTTCTTGCTATTATCTGTACGCCAGTTTTTGAATTTATTTTTGACATCAATATAGGTTAATAACGAAGCTCTTCGGACGGGCATATCTTTTTGCAATTATCAGCCGATATCGGAGTACGTCAAATTGACCGAATTATAGTATATACTGGTTTAAAGTAATTGTAATGTTGCTAAAATTGTTGCCTATTCTTTATTTAAAAAATAAATAAATAAAAGGAAATTTAAATTCAAAAGGAAATGTAGAACCTTTTTAAAAATTCAAAATTAAAGGTCAATAAGCAATATCGAGAAAAAATAGACAAGATTTTAAAAAAAGGAAAAGCTATTTTCGTCAATGCCCGTTGATTTCGGTCGATACTTGGCGGTACTGATCCAATGTTGCTGCGCTACTGGGATAAGGTCGGTTACATGATAATATACATTATAATATTTTATTTTAAAAGTCTTTGTTAACATTAAATTTATTCGTTATCTCAGAGCTGCTCTCTCTCTATTTTTTTTTTTTTTTTTTCAACCGAAACGCCAAACATCTGCAAATGACTATAAGCTTTGATTTTAAAATTAACTGGAGAGTTGTTTAAATTTAAAATATTTCCTTATGAGTAGATAAATTTAGATTTGAAATATTCGTCAAATTACATTTAGTAGAATTAATTCTGGCGTTAACGAGTTCAATACAATATTCAGCTGTTATTTAAGGCCAAAAGTTTTTATTAAATGAGTACGACTAAATATAGCTCAGCATATTATGGAAGTATTTAGAAACAATTTAGAGACTAAATTTGTTTATATATTCCGTTTGGAAGGAAAAAATTAATTACATAGTTTCACAATTTAATTGCATTTAAAAGAAGAATTTCATAATGTACATAATTTATTAAATTTCTACAAAAACTGTCTTACCGCTCTTAATGAATATATTTATTTAGTCAATTTTATAGTCGGAGCATTTATTATTTTCATCCAAAAGCTTCAGACAAATACTTTGCATAATCCTTAATAATCATAACGTAAAATTCGTTAAAGAACTGCGTTACAAAAACTCAAACAATGAAATTTGAAATTAAATTTTCACAAGATAAATGTTTAACCAATCGTAATAATCTTTTAAATAAACACATGGGTTTAAGAAACCTATAATTTTTTTATATTTATGAACTTTAATAAGAATTCAAACGAGCGTTTTAAGTAAGTTTTTAATAAAACATACTAAATTTTCCAAACTATGCTTAAAAACAATTAAAGGGAAAGCAAAATGTATTAATTTAAAAAGTCAAATCTTAGTGTACTAGGATCTGTTATCAGTTTGCATAATTATTGATGTATTAAAAACAAACATTTTTCAATTATATTTAAAATTTTCCTAAATAATTTCTTTCATAATAACGTATGTTTAAAGTAGATTTTTATGTGAAAGAAAGAATGTAAAAACATGAAAATATAAAACTTTTTTTTTTCTGTTGTTCATTAAAAATTAGACCTTAATTACTTGAAAAATTACGTCATGCAATTACGCATGATTTATATATGTCAACCTTATATACTTACAGAAATTTGCAGCTTTCAAATATATCATGGTTCTAGGTAAATTTATCAGGAAATAATTAGGTCTTGTTTGTATGAGAAACACGATAAGGTGGCTGAATATTAATGTTATTAATTTTAGCTGCAACGGATTATACTCGATTAAAAAATAATAATAATAAAATAAAATAGAGAAATTGCATGCAAAATAATAAGCTACAATCTTTGGCAATGCTTTGGCGTCCAGCCACGGAGCACAGTAGATTGGAACATGACTGGTATTTTGTACCGGTACAGTCGCATATGGAAAAAAAATAAATAAATAAAATAAAAAATAAAAAATATGGTTCTATCGTGACTAGAACATATTTCATCATTCCCTTATCTAACCCGCTACTAGAATCTGGGTGTGGTCCACGTTATAGCTTTGGAGCGCCATCAGATAGGTCTTTCGTCCGCCCTCTGTAGGAGCAAATTTAGACTTCATGAGATATAAACGCATGAGTGAAATGTCTCTCGTGGGACGCAGGGTGCTGATCTTTTGCACATACGGTTTAGAACGCGGCACTAGAATAAAGATTATTGTCCTTAACATTATCGACTCTTATTATTGCGATAATAATACAGGCTTAGTCAAAAAATTTGATTTCTTTGTTATGAGACATTTATGACACAATTATCGCAATATATCAAATCAAAGGCACTTTCTTAGAATTCTGATACGCATGATTACAGTAGATATGCTAAAATACTTCTTTTTAAGCCATTATTCTTATATATAGAGAGATATATATAGATAAGTATATATATTTAATTTCGGAATTTTTAATGTTAGTTAAATAATATCTAACGAAAGCATATATTTTTTTTTCTTTTAATTTTAGTTTCTTTGAAACCAAAATAGGGATAACGAGTGACAAATAGAGAAAAAAGAAAAAGATTTTTCAGATTTTATATGGGAAAAAAAAAAAAAAAAGAAAGAAAGAAAGAAATAGCCAAAGTTTAATGTACTTAAGGCAATAGATTTGGAAAAAACACACTATAAATTTTATTTTTTTAAATATATTTAAAAGTCTGTAGATGATATAATTATGGTAAAAGGCTTTAACCCTTTGCGGCGCAAGACAATTCGGATCAGTTAAATTATACTGCCACCGGGATTCATGAACTAAATTAAACTAAAAGAAATTTTAAATTTTAAGGTTAAAAAAACCGGCCTTTTCTGATATGTTATAAACGTAAATTTTTGCTAAAAAATTTCCGGGATGAATTTTTGCAGCTGGATCTTAAATTTTGCGTCCTCGCAGCGAGGACAGCGCGCGTTAAGGGGTTAAGAATGTTAAAATGATATCGCCTGCAATTGAGAAGAGTATAAGAATATTTTTATTCTTGTTTAAAGACTTGAAAACTGGTTTAAAAAACAAAATGTAAATTTAATTTATTTATTTTTATTTTTTTGTTTTATTCCATTTTGAATTTAGAACTTTTAATTTTAGGCATAAAGGCCTTTAATTATTCAACACGTTTTTATTTGTGCAAAAGCTTCACCAGTGCTAGCTAGAAACTTAATTGTTTTTTTGTTTGTTTTTTTCTACAATAATTTCTTCAAACTTCATATAACAAAAATCTTTGTCAAGAAGCAGGTCTAATACATATGTATATATGCGCACTGATTTTTATTTATTTTTATTTATTTTTTTATTTTATTTTTTTTTTAACGAAGCAAATTGTATTTCTGCGCAGATTAATCTGAAGTTGAAACTGTATTATTAATACATATATCATTTATAAAACTTTGATAAAACATTATTAAAAAAGAAAAATATCTGAAAACTGTAAATTTAATGGAAGATTTAAACGGTAAATTTTGCATCAAGATTTATTACGGTGAGTTTTATTAAGTCTTAAATAGGTTTAATGCTATCAAATTTTGACATCCAAAAAAAAAAAAAAAAAAAAAAAAAACCTATATAAATTTATTGTCATTTATGTGGGGGGGGGGGGAATCTGCTACCAATAAATAAATAAATAAATAAAATAAATTTTAAAGTTTGTACTTTTCTTGTTTTATTTTATTTTTTCATTTATTTATTTTTAAAGGGTAACATATTAAATGACGCAGAATTCAAAATAATAATAATAATAATAATAATAACATCAATTTTGTAAATTCATTAAAACGCTATTTAAAAATTTATCTAGAAATTTTCAATAATTATTTCTTAACAAAAAAAAAAAAAAAAAAAAAAAAAAAAAAAAACTTTAAAAAATATTTATAAAAGATACGATTAACATTTTACATTTTATCTATTAAAAAATAAAAACGATATCAGAACATTTTTCTTTTATTTATTTATTTATTTCTATTTCTATTTATTTTTACTTTCCGAACACTATAGTGAGGAAAGTATTGTAATCATGTCAAAAATCCGAATGTGAGATTTTGATGTTTCTATACGTTTCGAGGTCCCCTGAGTCCGTTTCCACTATTTTTACGATGATGTATGTATGTGTGTGTGTATGTGTGTATGTGTGTATGTGTGTATGTCTGTGAGTGAACACGCTAGCGTCTAAACGCTTAGTTCCAATAAGCTGAAAGTTGGTACGTATATTGTAAGTCACCATAGTACGAACCCTATAGATTTTGGTGAATCTAGCACTTATAGTTTTTTTACAGGGACACAAAGAAAAATTCTTTATCATTATGTCCTATGGGACCAAAATCTTAAAAGTGCGATAGCATCTAAACGCCTCATTCAATTGAGCAAAGAATTTATACACATATAATAGGTCACAGATACGCAATCTGTATACATTTTGGAGAATCTAGCACTTATAGTTTTTTTACAGGGTCACAAAGAAGAATTCTTTATCATTATGCCTATGGGGCCAAATTTTTAAAAGTGTGATAGCGTCTAAACGCCTTATTAATCTGAGCAAACAATTTGTACACATGTTATAGGTCAGAGCTGCACCAACTATATAGATTTTGGTGAATCTAGCAGTTACAGTTTTTTTACAGGGACACAAAGAAAAATTCGTTATCATTGTGGCCAATGGGACCAAATTTTTAAAAGTGCGATAGCATCTAAATGCCTCATTCAATTGAGCTGAAAATTTATATGAATATTATAAATCACTGTTGCACTAACTATAAGCCTTTTGGTGAATCTAGCATGTATAGGTTTTTACAGGGACACAACGAAAAATTCTTTATCATTATGATCTATGGGCTCAAAGTTCAGTAGCGTTAAATAAAACATCGTGTAATATATGGAGAAAAATACTCAAACACTCTATTATGGTTTTCTCTCTTTTGTTTGTTTAACAACTGCTCTTTATCTACAAAACTGTTAATTAATCAATGTTCGGAAAGTCGAGTGCAGTCACTCCAGATTTTTTATTTTTTAATTTATTTATTTTTTATATTTTAATTAATTTATTTATTTATTTGGTATGAATAAGAATATTTTTAGTGATTTATTATGAGATAAAATGACTTAAATTGAATTGATAAAACTCATTGTTTAAATTTCAATTTTTATATTTGACTGTGTTTGAAATGACCTTTTAAATGGATAGTGGACTTCAAAATTGGCAAAACACTAGCCAATAAATCATGTTAATTTTTCGAAACATTACCATTAAAAAATGATGAAATTAATAAAAAAAATTATACATTTATTTATTTAAATAATAATGTTTATGAATAATAATACAAAAAAAAGTACTAAAATTCATTTTAAATACTTAATGCTTACTTTAGAAAGAATATTTTTCAGAATGTCTTAAAATGTTGCACGTGACTTAATTTTAGACTAAATCCCATAAAAATTAAAATTATAGAGAAGACTTCTGATAGATATTTAAATAAATCTGCGTATTCATTTTAGCTTGCGTCTTAATTTACACTTTAAAAAATGCAAATTTAAGTTTAAAAAAAAAAAAAAAAATGTCAGGAAACTCTGCAAGTGTAAAACTTTCCTTATAAATTCGTTAAGATCCACGAAATAATACTCAAATATGATCAGAATAAGTATTTAAACGGTAACAATGCGAAAGTAAGAAAACTTTTTGAAAATTAAAAACACTAAAGCATTAAAACAAATAAATTAATAAAATATCCTTTTTTTTTTAATAATTTTTTGAAAAAAAAAATTATATAATTAATATTGGTTTTTGCACACATTTTAGCCACACGTCTGTGAAATTTCATAATCTTCACTTCATAAGACAGTACCGTCCCTTTAAGAACAGTAATCAAATATCCACCATATTAAAAAGGAATGAATATACAAAAATAAGAACTATAAACTATTAAGTTTCCATCTGCTAATTTTACGTGAAAAAAAATTCTGATGTATCTTTTTGAAACATTATATGTGCTAGTTGCATTAAAATAGCATATCAGATAATGTATTTTGCATTTTCGTTGCAATCATAAGCTTAAATTTAATACATAATATGCTGAAATTGTATTGCATCACATATTTTCATTACATAAAAGACATTTTTGATCCTTTCACTATTTATTATGAGTATTAAGATCAAAACTTGTATGGTATTTTTTTTTTTTTTTTTTCCAGTCCGAATACAGACTAATATTCAAATGATGTGGATACTTTATTCTAAAACCACAATTGTCATTTCCTTTTCTCCCCCTCTTCTTACCTGTAAAACCCGTTTTTCCTTTTAAGTAGTTCGATTGCCAGAAAATTGATATCACATGTCCGAGTAGCACATATGCTAATCAACCCACCGCAACAAAGCAAAAACGAAACCCCCGTTTTTCAAATACATGCAAATCGTACAGATGCATATTATAATCTGCTGAGTGAGCAGTAATTCTAGGAGCAAGCACTAAGTTTCAATAAGCTTATTTTCTTTGAGGTAGCCATTGCTTCCAACGTAAAATGTTAATTGTTCTCCCTCCAACCCTTTTATTTTCTACGATAGTAACACATTTATAGCCTTTAGAGTTTTATCATTTCTAAACCATATTTTTAAATTTAATACTTTGTTTTAATTATAAATAAAACTGTATAAAAACATGAAACTGAAAATATACAATGAAGTTTAATGGATAAAATAACAAATAGGAAAATGTAATAAATAAATAATTATTTTATTGGTTTTATCAGTATTTATAAGAAAAAAGAATACGATTCGCTATTTTTCTTTCGATCTTTTCTTCATTCCTATATTCTATCGAAGATTTATCTATTTTCAGAGGAATGATTGTCGATCAGTTCATGTCATACAAAAATTTCGCTCTTACTGTAATATAATAACGAAAAGATAGAAAATATTTTGCTTAATATTGCCATAAACTATTAATAATTATATTTACAATTATCATTGAAGAAGTTTTGCTACTATTCTGACACTTTTTACATCTATATTTTGGCATCCAGAGAATGAGATTTTAAAATCTGCACGTAAGCGCTGTTTATTATTAAAAAAAAAAAAAAAAAAAAAAAAAAAAAAAAAAAAAAAAAAACTAATTTGAGCTTGTTGTATAACTGGCAGATGATACTGTTACGTGATTTAACGGTATGTTTGGTAGTTATGTATATATGCAAGATCCTTTTAGTGAACAATATTGGCTAATGTTTTTGTTCTTAGTGGCAGTACGGCTGTTTTTTTTTTTTTTTTTTTTTTTTTTTTTTTCTTATTTTTCATAAACATTAAAGCTGCTATTATTTTGGTTCTAACCGAATCATATTTATATGTCACAAGCGTCATATTGAGAATAGTTTAGTTTTACTATTTTAGTTTTACCTTTAGCTACTACTTAGTTTTACCTCTTTTAAACTGTAAAAATATTTATTTATCTATTTTGTTACATTATTTATTTATTTATTTATTTTGATGATAAAATATCACTCTTACCTAAATTTAAATTTTTATTAAAGTTTTAAGGCTGATATTAACTTTAATCTTACCAAATTATATTTTAATCTTTTATAAATGCACTTATACATTAAAAAAAAAATAATAATAAAAAAATAAATAAAAAGGTTAATTTTGTAATATTTATTCTATCGAAATAAATCGGGAAACGTATAACGTTTTAAACTACCATTTTCCCGCAAAAAATATAGCCAACGTATATAATTAATCCCCGATATGACTATCGACTTACAAAACGCATCTTCAAATTAACAGAAGATATTAATAAGGGTATTACCAAAGCATCACTTTTCAACGGCATAATTATTACTTAAGTGATTAAACAGTGAACTGGAATCAATAATTTCTTACAAAATACCGTTTGTTTATACTCACTAATATGAAATATGGGAAACGGAATTATAAAATTATTTGAGGATTATTCCACAGCTTATGCCACTGAAACTCATTACGTAAAAAGTATAAGAAAGGGAATTGCTTTCCAGCAAAATAAGAATTCCACTTTCTACTCAAAGATTAATATCTTAAAATAAATTAGGATTCCGCCTGTCTAGAATGCTAGGTGGGTAATATTTCATTATTTATCAATTAAGAGATTAAAGATATCAGTTTTAGATAAAGTGTTTCAGTTGCAAAATTAATTGCAGTCGCAGATAATTTTCATTTCATTTTTGCAAAAATAATTTAACTATAAATAGCAAAAAAAAAAAAAAAAAAAAAAAAAAGTTAATTAAAGGATGAGGTTTTCTGATTTTTTTTTTTTTTTTTTTTTTCAATAATTTTGATAACATTAAAAATATATTAAAACACTTTTTTTTTTTTCACAGGAAAAGCTATTTTAAGAAATGATAAAATTTCTTTCTAATAAAAAAGGTAAGAGGATGAAGAAAGCCCTATAGCTTTTATAACCAATCTATAATGGCACTGCTTGATTTAACAAAATAATAATTATTGGTATATGATTCATTTAAATACAAGAGTTCGAAAAAGTTAATATGCCGCAATTCATTTTTAACTGAAAACGATTTTAAAAATTAGAAATTTAAATGCAGTCTCATTCAACGCATAGTTTTATGTCCTTCTGACCACAGCGACCGGATACATCCATTCATTGAGCTTTACACTTAGCTGATCATTAATATGTAAGAAGAAAAATTTAGCATTTTTAGTTTTTAGAAATATTCGATTTAAAATATCCATTTGTTAACCTGATTAAATTCAGTTGTCGACAGTTGACTATAGCGTAGCACTTGTGTTACGTAAAATATTCAATCACACAAATAAAGAAAAATCCACTCACCCACTCAACTAATGATTAATTTAAATTAAAAAATTGTAAGTAAATGCTATAAATTGAAAAAAAATTAACAGTTGTTTCAGGTCACAATAATAAGCGGACAAAGGCACGAGTGCATCATTAAAGCAGCAATTACGTACTCGCTCCTATTAAGACATTTTGCATCTTCTGAAACATCGTTTTTTAATTTTCACAATTTTTATCGCACTACGCTGCAACGATTGCGAGTATATTCGAATGCAATTCCTATCGTTATGAAGCCGCGAAATTCAATTTTGCTGTTATTTGGCAATGCTTCCACCTGTAGAGGAACAAGAGTTACTTAATTTTTTTATGTTCTTAGTACCAATGTAACTGATAAAACTGATTTTGATGGACTTCGATTACATGGTCAATCTCAAAAGAAAGCATATTGAAAAATTTAAGAATGATCAAATATTTGCTTGTCCCCATCGCATCTTCAAGTTAGCATTTCAAATAAAGATACCTTTTAAATCAATCAATCCTTTTATAAAACAATTGCATGCGTTAGACTAAATCATATTATTAAAAAATCGATATTAATTAATTAATAATAAATATAAACATAGAATTACTTTTAAATAAAGATTATCATTTTTTTTTACATTAGCTAAAATGATTAATAATATATTTTATATGTATCACCTAAATATATCAAATCCAAAGCGATATAAAGACGTTGTTTAAGTTTTTTTTTCTTCCTTTTGATTGAAAAGAATAAAACGTTTAATTCATAGAAATATAACATTTTTAATAGTTAATTATACATGTTGCATCATAAAAGAAACGTTAATGCTTTTCAAAAAGCTTTTATTTACCACGAATTCATATTTCAAATTTTCATCGTTTATTTGCAAATCGATATGTTTTAATGCTTACAAGCTTTCATTCTCCAATTAAGCTTTGTATTATGCATATGTAATATGCATCTTCTTATTTCATTTAAAAACTGAAAACTGTAGTTTCAAATTCAAATGTTTAATTCATTTTATTTGTTAAGAAAGGAAATAATAACACATTTCTTTATCATTATTGTAACAAATACGGGTTTTAAGTGATAGCCATTATTGTAAAAACATTTTCTTTAATAAATTGCATTTTTGGCGCAAATTATTCGTTTTCTTTTATTTCCTTTGTAAGAATAAAAATGCATTATTTCATTCGAATTATTATGCGATTTCGTTATCTTTCAATATGATTGTACAACCGCTATTCCAAATGGAAATATTAATTTAATCATAAAATATATAGGTTTCTACTATTTGGTTGTTATTTGTTAAGAACTTACTTAAAAATTATCGAAAATAATATAAACATTTACGTACAAGACGCAGCATAAATAACACATAGCAAATTTCGGCAGTTTTGAAATGTGTCTAAACTATATTGATTATACATTTTAAAACTTAAACTTTATTGTAAATCATTAATTATTTTTATTTTCAGTGTATGGCCAAATGATACAGTTGTTATCTACTTTAACAACAAAATAATACGAAATTATAAAACACTTTACTTTCAATAGCTCTCTAAACATTATGTATATATATATTTTTTTTTTCCTTAAGCAATACCAAAAAATAAATCATCAGTAGGTTATATAATACAATTTTGGCATAATATATTTGTAATAATATATTTGAATAAAATTTGTAATAATATATCAGATTTCAATTTATTAAACCTTCAAAATTATTATAAAAATAAATTAATTAAATTTAAAAAAAAAAACTTCAGCAGTAAAAATATTCAAAAATTCAAGAAAATTATTTCCTAAGGAGATGTATTTATCATTTCCGAAAATAACTGTTAAAGTTATTTAAATTTTTCTAAACATGCATGCATAGAATGTAACCAATTTTTGCACATAAAAAAAAAATAATAATTGCTCATTTATTGACTGATGAGTTAAATATGGCAGCAGTGAAATCTGGCTTTTATCCAGTCTTTCGAACATGAAAAGGCTAATTGAATGAGACCTAGATGGTAAAGATAAAATATGGAGAGTGGCCAACGTGAATAACTTTTCCAAAAATAAAAAAGGAAAATGTCACATTGTAAAAGAATAGAGTAGCAGATTTGCATATATCATGGCGTAATATAATCGACAGAGTGTAATTAATTGCAACAATTCACACAATGAAATCTGGAAAACCCCCAAACTCAGAAATAGGCTTCTCCATAGTCGATTAAGCTCCGATTCATCAGTAATACAAGTGACATCCTGTTTTACTAGAATAAGATATAAATCGGCATTATATTTCCTTTAGAGACAACTCAGCGATTTAATATGTCCAGTCAACAATGTAATAACTTGACGGCAGTTTATCAAGTAACAGTTTGCTTATGTCTAGAGAATTCATGAATTGTTTCAGAAATACTTTGAAATCAAATGTGTATTTTATTGGGACGCATAGTAAATGGATATTTTAATTCGACAAAATAGCACATTTAAACTTATAATAACTTTTTAAGCATTTTAAAGAGGATAAATACTTTACAAAGTAATTTATAAAATACATGTGAGTTCATAACAAACATTTAAATTTTAATTATAAAAAAACTCATGTTACAAATTAAAAATCAGAAAGTTATTAATTATTTATAATTTTTCTATCTATCAAATGTTCTTATAAATGTTTCAGAATAATCACTTGCTTTATTTCCTTAAAAAATATTTTATAAATTGTACAAAAAAAAAAAAAAAAAAAAAGTTTTTGCACTTTTACATTAAATGATGTATATATTTTAAGAAGAAACTGTATTAATTTTTTCATTTAACAACCGAGGATTGTTTTTAACTAAATATATATATTTTTTATTTACTCATTATTAAAAAAAGAAAGAAAAAATTCCACAAATTGTCAACTACTGTTATAATTTCTGAATAGGTAAAGTATTTAAAAATTCGTTTCTTGTATTTTATAAACCTGGATTTTTAATATATCATTGAAAAAATGTGAAATGAAGTAACATAAAAATGTTAGAAGAAATCTTCAATAATAGACATGTTACCATTACACGCACGTTAAGTAAGCTATTTTTGAACGCGTTTGAATATTGCATAACCTTTATACATGTATATATTTTATTTTTATAAATATTTGTTAACATTTTATTATTATTATTATTTATTTATGTATGTAGCTTCAAGTTTATGTTAATTTATGTTTTCAAATTTTCACCATTACTCCTGAATACATCGAAAATCACGTAATTAATATTGTGGTAATTTTGATGTGTTATATAGTATTATGCTGTTTAGTAATTATGATTTTTGAAATTGTAAAATAAATTAAAAAAAATAAAATAAATACTTCTCTAAAAGTTATGCTTTTGTACTTTTATAGAGTAAATAAGTAAATTTTGGTTTTAAGTTTTTAAACGTTACTTAAAACTTATGTACAACCACACACTCTTGCTTTTTAATGATCAGAAATGTTGTAATGCGTAAATATACTTATGCTAACTTTTTAGTTTATTCTGTAAAATTTATATTACCTACTTTTTTCCCTCGGTGTTTTTGGAGGATAATTTCCTTCTTACTTAATCGTAATTACATATTTGATTGGGTTGGGTTGTTGGGATTAAGGCCGATTGACTGCATGAGGGTTCTAGGCCTGAGGGGGGACTGCCCTCCATGGGAGTCTTTCTAACAGGTCCTAGCCCGTATTTACGCAAGTTTCGGAGAAAACCATGGAAAACTCCAAACGACTAGGCCGACAAGCGTGACCTGGAATCGAACCCGCCACCTCACGTCTACCAGCTTTGAGCACAGAACCGCTCGGCCGCTGGTGGACCCAGTTACATATTGGAAAAAATTACTCTACAAAAAATGCCGTGAAATAAAGGCATATAATAACAATTTTACTTAATATGCAGGGTGATCGAAAAATATCTAGCCAAATTTTAAAGGGGTTTAAAGGGAACGAATATATAAGAATTCACAGTGCAATGCATGTTCGGACACGCAGCGTGAAGGTGGTAGAGTCGTTGTATAGGGCAATCGAAACAAGCCAGCAATTCGGGTCGCTCTCATTCCATGTTGTGATTTCACACAGAATGCTGTACTTCACGAATGCTGAACGAACTAGCAGATATCCATCTATTATCATAAAAAGAAAAAAAAAAAAAAGATTCCGCATTGCGACTTGTTTTGACTGCCCTACAGAGCGCCCTTCACGCAGCATTTTCAGACACGTATTGTACTGCTAATACTTTTACAATTGTCCCCTCTAACCCTTTTTAATTTTTGGCTACAGATTTTTCGATCACCCTTTATATTTTAAAATTTAAATGTTTGCAGGTCTGATATACAATGTAAGCTTATAGTTGAAATAAAAAAATTCCATTTGTTTAAATTTTAATTACATTAATTTATCTTTATGACTTTTTTTAACACTATAATGCATACAGATTAATCCAATTTAGATAAATTTATTTAACCTAAATAAAATTCTGAATAAAATAGAATTTCAAAATAATATTATTAATCTCAACTGTTAGCAATCGAAGTTTTTTTAAACTTTTTTTTCCTTATATGTCTAACAAAACAAATTATTACAGTGCTTTTTAGGTTATTTATTTGGATAAAAACTTTTAGAGAGTGCCACTAACTTTTCCATAACACTGTTTAATGTTTATTTATAATAAATAAGAATGTGTTTGGAGAAAAAGTAAATAGAATGTATATTTGTCTTTAATCACAGTTAAACAGTCAAATATTTTTTTCTTATTCAAATATTAAACTAATTTACCTCGAAGTTTCTGAGTTGATTTATAAACAAATAGCGGTTGTGTTAATATTTACAGTTCACTCTTCAAATCAATTCCAAAGCTGTTATATCTAATATTTTAATTACTAGAAATCTAAATAAAAATGTTTTTATAAAAATCTGTTACCACTGATTCATGAATATTTCTCATTTTCTGAGTAACTTTCCCCATTATAATAAAATACTTTCTATTTAACGAAAAAATAATAAATAAATAAAAAGATATCGAATGTGACAATCTACGATAAATATTTCAAGTTGGGATCTAACATTTTTTATATCAAATTAAGTTTTAATTTTTATATTGTGTACAAGAAATAGTTTTTGAAGTTAGAAAACAAAAATTGCGTTAAAAAGGTCACAATTTTTTTTAGTATATAATTTATTGTTTACCATGCTGTTGTGACAGAATTGATTGGAAAAGGCATTAAAAATGAAGAAATAATAAATATTTTATTTCAATAAAAATAAAGCAACTTTACAAAAAATATTCAAATATATATTTTTTTTTTCCATTTACACAGCCAAAACTCAGAAAAAAATAGAAAGCATTTATGTAATAATTGACAAAAATTAATAACGATAACATACTGTTCTTTGAAAATGTTCAACTCTATTCTTTGAACATGAATCATGTTTTAAATGATTAGAAACTTAGTATCCAAAATAACTACGAAAATATTAAAAGCTCAATTCTGTTGCACGTTTCTCATTAGATATTGTTCAGATTTCCCCCTTATCAAACAATGAGAATGGCGTAATCTAATTTGCATGTGTATTAAACTGGGAGATGTTACCACCTAAATTGTCTGCTATAGACACAATAAAGGAGGGGTTTTTGGGTTTTAGACAGTTTGGAAGAGTTTTTGTGCAACAGACAGCTTAAACTGATTAGTATCGACTTTCTATAATTTTCAATATATGTAAAAGCTTTTGCTCCGATATCATCTAATTGAAAACTCTAATGTTCTAGAAATGAACACTCTGTCACAAGAAGCTTCTAAAAATATGTTTACTTGTTTTATCAGAGGTAACTACAATAATCAACAAATAATACGTTTCGGTGGGCAACTATTAAAGCATTCTGATAAGCATTTATTATTTTGATGTACGTGATTCAGCGAGCATTTCCAAGGAAACGTAAATTGTTTTTTTATATATATATATATATATAAAAGTACTGAACAGCAACACGTGTATGAAAATATGCATAAAGTTACTACATCACAAAGATTAACTTTCTATCATAAAAAAAAAATAATAATAAATAAATAAATAAGCCGTGTTTCGAAATATGTTTTTGTGGTTCTTACAGAAACTTTTAAATGTAAGAAACTTATAAGAATTATCGTTAATTGGAAATTTATTATTAAGATGATTTTCATTAGAACGATAATTACCTATTTTAATAAATTACAGGTTAATTTAAAAATACATTGTTAAAACATTTAATTTTATTAATAAAATTATTTAATGAATATCTTTAACCATTTCAACATTTTATATACTTGAATTATATATACTTCATTTTTTATGGCTATAGTTTATTTATTAAAGTTTACATATACATATATATATATATATATATATATATATATATATATAAATCAATAATTTTTTAGGACAATTGTATAACGAGTAGTTCATATTTTTCTTAAAAATTATTTTCTGATAGTAACGTACAAGCCGTTATATATATTTATTTATTTTATTTAATAAGTTTTAAGTTTCAAATGCGAAAAATTTATCGATTTTTTTTTTTTTTTAACTTGGTATTTCAGATTTTTCTGTAATACACGAAACTTTTAAAATTTTAGAGAAATATTTTTGGTAGCAATTGCTATCTATTTTATTTTATTTTATTTATTTATTTATTTATTTATTACACTGAGACAATATTATAATTAATCAATTATTAAATTTTAGGATTTTAAAATACAAACAAATTCTTTATAAAAGGTTCATTTAAAAAAGAAATGCTGAGTATCTTGGAAAAATTTCATAGAATTGCATTGTTTATCCCTAAATACAAGAACTGTACCGTTTAAAGTTTTCCAGCTGTTCTGAACTTTGATGCTGCCATAGATTTTGAATAATATGCTGATAAAATTATGAAAATAAAGTCATTGTTTTAATAGTTTTAACTATGAAATAATACCACACTGGACTAAATGGGGAAAAAAAGTGGTTTTTAAAAAATACTTCTTTAACTAGATCGCTATTATTTATTTTATATTTGGTCTTTCTCTCTCTCTCTCTCTCCCTTTCACAGTCAATGTATTTTGGAACTGAATTACCATTGCAACTTTCTTGCATCGCATAGGAATTGAACTGCTAACTTCTGTTATGAAATAACTTACACTTTTCCTATAGCCATCAACTCAGTTCGTGGTCGTCGGTCTAGTCATTCGAAGTTTGCAGTGGTTTTCTAGCGTGAACAGGAGCTAGAATATCTTAGAAAGATTGCCTTTAGGGGCACCCACCTAGTCCTAGCAAAAAAGAGAAGACAGTTGGTCTTAATCAATACACTATCACCAACACCTTTAGGCATTCTGCCAACAGCCTGTTTTTTTTTTTTTTTTTTTTTTTTTAGCCTTCTTTAACCTTCTTTTTTTTAGCCTTTGCAGACCGGGATGATTAATTTTTTCTTCACAAGTTTGAATACATAAGGTAAAAATTAACAAAATAATAAATAAAGCTAACCTTTTGAAAAGTAGAATCACACATGAAAATTTATAAAGTGTCTAGTGTTTATTGTGTTGTTTGATGCATCGCAATGTTAATTTATGTGAATACGCAAAATTATTTATTCTCAATACCTACCAAATCTTATAATTTTTATTTATGTATTTATTTTATTTTTTATTTCGTTATTTTATTTCATTTCTTTATTTATTTTGTAAAAATAGCGAAACATTTTAAGAATTCACCATGGAAATGGTTTATTAAAAGTTCGGAAAGACCACACTTGATCGCTTTGCAAAACGAGATAATTTAATTTTCAACTATTTTATTATTATTATTACGTATAAGCAATTTTACGCATAAATTATTTTATTAAAAAAATCCTATTTACTCAAAATATTTCTAATTGCTAATTTACACTCGTTCGTTCATTTTTCCTAATTATTAACAATTATTTTATATAATTACTTATATCGCTTATAAGCCCATAATTTTATTTAAAGAATAATTAACCTGTTTGAGAGAAAAATCTAACTTTAAAAAAAATCACATAATTTATCTATAATATATATATAATACTTTTAATCTTGTGAAATTTAGGTTCAAGCTCTGCATGTCCAAGTATGATAACTTATCGAAAGCCGCATTAGGCGCCACCGTTCGCCACCTGTAAAATTTGCACCAGTGTTCGCCACTCTCACAAAAGACATGTTAAAATAACGGTTAATTATGATCTATGAATTTGAATCAGTTCGAGCTAGATTCTCCGGTTCTAGGGGAATACTCCCATAGAACCGGGAGTATTCCCCTAGCAGGGGATCCCCTAGTAGGGGATTCCCCTAGTAGACTAGATCCCATACTAGGGAATCTAGCGCGGGTGGATTCAAATTCATAAACGCTTATTTTAACATACCTCTTGTGAAGGTGGCGACCACTGGTGTTTTTACTTTATACAAATAACAATATAATTCTTTTGATGATTTTGGAAATCTAGAAAATCAACAATGAAACTTAAAAATTTTATATATATATATATGCATTCTCACCGTTATTTGCTTGAAACACTAATTAGGAAATAAAGTTAGCTTCTAATCTCTATAATATTTTATACCCGTAAAACACCTGGTTTAAAAACTCCCATATTTGAACGTCTAATTTAACTTTTACAAAAGTCTCTCCTACTCAAATGTAAATTATCGTAGAGTAATTCTGGAAAATAAATGGATGGGAATAATTGGAACTAATAAGTTACTGTTTAAATAAATGAAAAAAATCTTCATTCTGACTCTAAACAACTGTCCGTTACCGGTATAAAAATACAGGGTGACAAGAAATAACTTGGACGGAGTTTCAAACGAAATATCTGTAACTACCACTAAAGTTATAAATTTATTTCATTAAGTATTGATCCTAGAAAGCGACTAAACAGGTGTAAGCAAGTTAGTTTTGATAACCATTATGGTTAGCAAACGATGTGCCATACTTGAATTACATAAGCAAGGAAAGAAACAATGTGAAATTGTTCAACTATTAAAAGTGCCTAAGAAGACGGTTTCATACACAATCAAAAGGTTTAAAGAACTCGGGCATGATGATGACAGGCCAAGAAGAGGAAGAAAACGCACAGTTAACACATCAAGAATCCAGAAAGTTATCAAAAACCGAGTTCAACGAAATCCTAGGATGTCAGTGAAAAAGGTTGCTAGAGAGATGAAGATCAACTGAGGAACCGCACGTTTGATGGCAAGAGTAGAGCTTGGTCTTCGCCCTTACAAAATGAAAGAGGCTCAAAAGCTAACAACAGAGAACAAACGCTCAAGACTTCAAAGGTGTAAAGAACTGTTAAAGCGGGCCGCAGGTGATCGATGGCAAACATTTGTCTTCACAGATGAGAAACTGTTCTCGATTGAACAAGCTCACAATAGCCATAATGATAGAGCTTGGTCAGCAGAAGCACCTGGACCTTCTTGCATTTTTGAACGGCGTCAACGTCCCTAATCTGTAATGGTTTGGGGTGGGATATGTGCTAGTGGGAAAGCAGCACTTGTTTTTGTTGATCAAGGGATAAAGATTAATCAACAAATATATCGCAAACTCATTTTGGAAGATGTTGTCTTACCTTGGTCGCAAAAGTTCTTTGGAAACAAAAGAGGGACCTTCCAACAGGATTCCGCACCTGTACACTAAACGCACTCAAGATTGGTGCAAGATAAATTTTCCTGACTTCATTGGAGCTCAAGAATGGCCACCGTATTCCCCAGATTTGAACCCAATGGATTATTCTGTTTGGTCCATCTTAGAGACAAGGGTGTATGCTAAACCTCATAAAACTTTGACATCCCCAAAGAAATCCTTATGCAAGGAATGGGATAAAATATCAGTAAGTGAGTTGCGGCCCCTAGCCGAAAATTTTGTGACACGTTTAAAGCTCTGTATTAAGACTAAAGGTAGCCACTTTAAAAATTTGTAAATATATTAGACAAAATAATGTATTCATATTTATTTTGAAGTTTGGTCATAATATTTTTATTAGCATTAAAGTTATAATGTATCATGTGTGTCCAAGTTATTTCTTGTCACCCTGTATTATATAGACATTAGACAACAGCTACTACATTTAATATGCAAATGAAACATTTTGTGTAATCCTAATTTCATTTATGTATTTATATATGTATATATATATATAATTTATTATGGACTAAATTTAATTTTGTTCCCAGCGAACTGATAATTTTAACTTTATGGATAATTGCTTTGTGGGTGGCCTAAATTAAAAATCTTATTAGGTCTCGTGACAAAATCTATCGCAGCGAATTCTAGAGCGTGATTGTGCAGACCATCCATCAAACGCCCCATGTATCGATGAGAGCATCCCTCCATCATGTAAGGAAAGATTCTTGTAAAAGGAAATATCATCCATCACTACTGGCACGAAACAGCACCAATTTAAAAATAAATATGAAGTCATTTAGAGAGTGAGACAGTCTAACTTCATATTATTTTGTTTTCTGTTTTGTTTATGAAGAAAAATTAGAATTTTTAAAAAATATTCACGATTAGTCTCTAGAATGAAATTACATTGTAAATTTGTTTTTTGTTTTTTTTATCTCTCTTTCAAATAAAGTAAAATAGCAGAAAAAGTTCAAACTTTTAAAATAAAAATAAGAGATTTCAAAACTATCTAATTTTCCAACTTTTCTAACTTTAGTTCGTGGAAATTCTAAGAAAATAATTAAAATTAGGCAAGATGTGCATAAATTGAAAGTTTTCATATGTAAATCTGTATGTTCATATAGTACAGAAATGGGGTACAGCACGATGGATTTTAATGAATATGAGATAGTTACTTTTCAACATTAAATGCTAAATATTGAATAAAAAGTTGAATCATTTTTAAAATGGGAGAAATTTTTCAGCTCCAATCTTGGACGCTTATCATTTATTATAATATTCCAATATAAATTAAAATTGAATTGAATACATACATATATATATATATATATATATACATAATTTTGTTTTAATAATTTGCATGCACTTCTATTTACAAATTGACATGAATCCTTATTTAGATGAATTTATTATAAATGAATCTTTACAAATAATAAAATATTTTTTTTAAGTGCACATACAGTGCGTATAAAATGTGCATAGTATTTTTTAAGATATTGAAAGAAATGTCTGAAATAAGTACATTTGTCGTCAATAAATACACTTTTATACTGAATTATTTTCCGCAATCAGAAATTCAGGAATCATTTATAATTGGACTAATCTATAATTTTAAATTATAACAATTTTTCAATAAATTAAAATAATATACACAAACTTGCTCCTCTAAAGTATAACCTTCTTTTATTTGTAAAATTCATATAATAGGAAATACAAACAAATTCTAATTTTAAGCACTTTTTGCTGTCGGATATATCATTATTGCACGCGTTATTTTAAATAAGACAAAGGAATTTGATTTTCTTATATAATATAATCAGAAAAATATTATATTTTCTAGTTTTAAAATGATAGCATTCATACATTACAAAAATAAATATCCCCTTTTAGTCCTTTTATTATTTTAATTAAAATACTGAAAATTACGTTACATTCATACATTTTTCAACCAAAATGCTCTTTGTTTAACAAACATCGCTTATCGCCCTTCGTTTACTCTTCATCACTGTTTCTATCAATTTCAGTTTTACGGAACTAAAATTAAACCTTTTAGTGCGAATAAGACAGCAGCAAAAATTTCGTTCCCCTTTTAATCTAGAAGCTCCAGAAATAATTACAGTCAACAAAGACTCTAAAATTTTCCGCTTGTAAAGGAGCCGACCATAATGTAGAACAAAAGGTTTTGTTTACATCGTATTCTCCTGCCTCAATTAATTCGCATATCGCTAAGCTTAAAAAAGAAAAGAAAATTTAATTTGAAAATGTATGAAATCTGTGTTTTTTTATTGTTCAGATCTGACTTCATTATGTAAATCCTAATTTTGGAAGAGATTATAACGATTCAAAAGAAATTAGAAAAATTAGATATATGAAATAATATAAAATAGAACATTTTTTTTTTTCTTTACTTCGTTTGTTTTATTAACTTTTCTATATTGACTTTTAGCGTAAATTAAAAAAATAACATCTAATATTCTCCAAATCCTTAAAAGAACTCATTATTTAGACAAAACTATTTGATGTTTGTATCTAGATAAAACAATCGCACGATCAGCTCAAGAGAAAAAAGTCTAAAATACGGAATTGAAATTTTATCAACTGAACTAATAAATCATAAACGTTTTTATAAAATTTGCTTGCCTTATTATTAATAGTTTTTGAAATAATCAAAGGTCTCTGCGTTCCTATATTTTGACTTTAGTTTTATTATATTGCCACTACTATTTTTAAAAAGAATATCTTCTTGAAGGTTTTAATTCTATGATATTGTTTAACAAATTACTATTCAGAGATAGTGGTGACAAAATAATAAAACACATGTAAAAATATAGAACGCTGCGACATCTGAATAAATGTTAGGGTAATATAGACAGAAAAATTTCACATTATTCAGAAATTATATATGCTTAATTTGATCCACTTTTTTCTTATCCTCATGTGTCACTTATCCTCATAAGTAAAATAAGGCGAATGGAAATTAAAAAGACATATAAAAACGAAAACGAAAAATCATGCGTTGCGCATTGGTTATTAATACTTTCCAACTGCACGTACTTGTTGTATCGAAAAACTTTCAATGGTCTTTGCCTACATTATCACACAACAGACAGACAACATCGATGGAAAGTGTTACAAATGCATAACGGAAAAGAAAATGCAGCCCTTAGATTCTAATTGTATACCTTAATGTATCCGAATATTTTAGTGTAACTCTATAAATCCAAAAGTTAACCATATCATATTCTGTAAAAAAAAAAAAAAAAAAAAATTCTAGCATATTAACAATAAATTTCAATTTCTTTATGATTTTTACAGTAGAAAGTTATTTAAATGTGATTTATTTAAATATCTGTCTTGAAGCGAAATGCATTGGCATTTTTTGAGTATCATTGTACAAAACCATTTAGACAGGATCTATTAATTCGAATTTAAATAGAAAACATTCCATAGTAAACTACAATAGCATGCATCCTTTTATAAAAATTCTGAAAATATTTACGGATGCTGGACACAAACAGAGGACAAACAGATGGACTGTTGCAAAGACAGATATACAAATTCAAAACATGTTCACACACTTAAAAATTGTACAAAAATGTTAAAAATTTTTAATGTAAACGAAAATACAATACCAGCAAATATCCTATAATATACTTTAATGAAACTGAATATTTTTGTGTGACCCTGTAAATTTTAATGCTAATTATACAATATTCCCTAAAAAGCATTTTTGTGCATATTAATAGCATATTTTAATTCCACTAAGATTTGTGCAAAGTAAACTTATTAAAATTTGATCAATACTTTGGAATACTTTCGGGTGTCCCTGTTCACAAACAATTCGTGGTATTTACTCCATTTTTAATAAGAGACATCCGATAGTGAACTTGAATAACATATTTCCATTTTATTAAGATTTGTGCAAAGTAAAGTTATTAAAATGTGGTTTATAAAAATGCCTCTCATGGAACACAATGTTTTAAAATATTTTCGGGTGTACACAAACCAACAGAGGTGTTCATTCCATTTTTAATAGGGACATCCGATAGGGAAATTGAATAAAATATATTAGTTTGAAGAAAGTCCATGAATATTTCCGGGCGCTAGAGAGCTGACAAACTGACAAACCGGAGTCATTAACACTTTTGAACCTTGTTGGAAAGTGTTAAAAAGAAAAAGAAAAAAAAATAGGGAAAGTGGTCATAAAGTTATTACCATTATAAAAAAACTAAAAAAGAAAAAAAATAATAATAAAAGAAAAAGAAACATACATTTAATTCTAAATGTCTAGTTTTGTAGTTTAACTAAGAACCTTTTTTAACAATATTAAGGGGAAAAAAACTTTCCTAATTATACATATTTTGATGCTCAATAATACACTTTTACAAACATTTCCTTTTTTCGTCACAATATCCTACTGAAATCCAAAACTTATCCAGTGATGGATTTGAATTTCTACAAGAACATACTTTTGGATTCAGTAAATTTTAAGTATGCAAATCACCGTTAAACCTCGAGCTGTCCACTCTAAGGCATTTTTTACGTCAGCTCTAAGGCTTTACATTCCGAAAATAACAGAATCGCCAAAGGCGGAGCTTCTTTCAAACATATTGTCTTTAGTCTTCTTAGGAAGACGTATAACATTCATTAACATTCCGACCCATAACAATCTGGTAACAAAAGATGTGATGATACCTAACCTGCCAATAAAGTGTTAATGTCGAACAAGGTATTTTGATCTTTATGGAAAGTTTCCAGATGACTTGAATGAAATCTTAATATTTTTTTCTTATGATTAACTCTTAAGCTTCAGTGTTCTTGAATAAGTAATAACAGCATTAAAAGTGTTGGAAAAAAGTTCTTACTCACGATCAACATTCTTGCATAATTCACTTATAATGCAATAAAACAAAAATTCGATAACAAAAATTATGATAATTTATAACTTTATCTGTAGAATGTTATATTAAACACGTTACTACATTCTTTATGAGCAATATAAAAATTAGTTGAATGAAATCAAATTTCCAGAAACTGTTTCCAATGATTATTTTTTAAGCTTACACACGTTGAAGCATATCGGTTAATAATAATAGCTTTAAATATTTAAAAGTAATTTAAATATTTAAAAACAAGACAAATATTTAAAATTAATAGGAAGTAACAGTAATTTTAAATAAAAAAGCCGTTTTTATAAACCAACTGAAATATAACAAATCGCAAATTATCACTTACTTTTAAGTCGCTATTGAAATCTGGTTCTTCGTTAAATCAAAGGTTTAATATAAATGCTCTATAAATACCAGAGGTTGTTATTAAAACCAGGAAATCTCTTCAAATTCTTAAACGCCAAAGAGAAAAGTTGAATTAGTTTTTCTCTTTGGAGTTCAAAACATTGGAGATTTTTCCTGGTTTTAGTTATTCAGCGCCTTGCCTCCTTTTAATATTTCAGAAGTTGTTGTTTAAATGACACATGTAAGGAAAGCAAAAAAGAAAAAAAGAAAAGAAAAAAATGTTTTTTTTATTTATCATGGATAATCTTTTACACAAAAACTATAAAGAAATGTTGCGCAAAAGAAATGGTTCAAAAAGCTGAATGCATGAGAAATTAAGTTAATTATAATGTATCTTTATATTCCGCTGAAACAAAAATACATAAATTTTATTTGTAAGGAACATATTCCAACCAATAAAAATCCATCTAAAAAGTTTTAATTAAATGCCATATCAGATCTTTTTTCTTTTATTTTTTTGCATGTGCGTAATCTTTAAAAGTACAGTCAGTTACATACATACATACATAATATAACAATTTTATATAAATCCGAATACTTTTATCCTTATACCCTTATGTCATTTTCAAAAATATTTAACTTATATTAAATAAGAAATAAAAATTTTTAAAAAAAGTTAGATTAAAGACCATTTTTAAATTTAATATTCCAATAGTTTCAAAATTTTCGCTGTCAGTGATACCTAAAAACTAAATTGTTTATTTTACAATGAAAACTTTCAGATTTAAAAAAAAAATAATCTCAGAAATAAAAATTTATTTTCAATATTGACCAGACACATAGATGTCGTTTTTTTTTTTTTTTTTTTTTTTTTTTTAATCACCACAATCATTTTCTCATGGTATTCTGAAATAAAACTAATTATGAATAATTAATAGAAAATTCTTTTCTAGAATTTCTATTAAAAATTAATGGTAATACATTCGCCGGAAAAACCGCAAGATTTGTCAACAATGCAAACATATTATAAATCCTTCATTAAAACTAATATAAACTGTATCAGAAAACTGCATATTTATTTCAGAAATAATGTTGAGGTTTATCTCACGTTTCCTTTCTTAGTATATGGCCGATTATTGAGAAACTTTTAGCTGCTTTGGATCTTGCGTGGCAAATTAAAATGCATCACATTTGTAAACAAATAAATACAAAAGAATTCATAATTATCTTGCTAGAAATCGTTCAAAGAACTGCAGTCGGCAATGGATTTAACATTTTCAGCCTATTTTATTTCAGATAAAAGAATCAAGATCTAGAACAAAAGGTTTTGTTTACTACGCAGTGTACCGTTCGAGTTAATTCGCACATCAGTCCCTGAAAGAACATCCGGTGTACCCGTGTTTCAATACAGAAGACTTTGCATTCTTGTATTTGTTTACATTTGGGAAAACAATGATTTCGGAAACATAATTTTAAAGTGAAAAGTGGCTGTATCTTGTTCATGAATAACAAGATGATTAAAAATTTCTATTTCAAATACATTCATTCATACATATATATATATATATATATATATTCCATAAAAATTTCACTGTACGCAGTGAAATACTCATTGATGTAAATGGAATTATACTTTTAGAAAATTTACTGTCTTAATTAAATATCTAGGTCTGTATTAACAAAATTTAATGTTTTATCTGTTTTTCAATGACAATCTGTTTGTGTTCAAGTGCAAAATGGAGAACGCGCTGACATTAAATATGTATACTAACACTCAACGATAAAATCTTTCGTGGTAGAATATATTGCAATGCATTGATATACTATTCGTAGTTGCTCATCATTTTCGCTCTGTATCACAAGCTTCAGTTGTTCTTATCATTTATCGATAAAATATTTATTTTTCTTAATTAAAATACTAACGCTAAATTTTAAATATTTTAAGTACGCTTACATATGTGAAGTATTCAAAAATATTAAATTATATTTTTAAACACTACCCTTTGAACAAGAATGCCATACTTTTATAAATTTCCAAAAGCATTTACTTCAAGCATTAATAATGATAAGTAGGTTACGTATATTGCGAAAGATAAATTAACTCTTTCAATGGCAATTGGGATATATTATTCCTACTTAATTTCAATTCCCAGATACAAGAATATCCCGGAGTTTTCCAACAGAATATTACTGTTATAACTTACTAAGAAAAACAAAAAACAAAAAACATCAAATATCTTTTCTTCTAATTTTGCACGTAAATTCTGGTGCCATCTGATATTAAATAAGTATAATTAAACTGCCATGTTACAAATCGTCTTAGTAAATTACTGCCTCAGTGTTATTAAATTTTGCATACGTAGGTATTGAAATATATTGATATTAAGTGAATTAAAATTTCTCTAAAATTGTTTAAATTAAGGGGGAAAAAAATAAGATTTTATTTATTTAATGATTTATTTTCAATTTATTTTTATTTTTATTATTTATTTTTATTTATTTATTTTATTTTATATCATTTTTGAAAATTTTGAACTTCATCATAGTAGCAAGATTTTTTTTTTCCATAGTTTTTCATTATTTTTGTTCTAGAGTATATCTTAAATATACTTGGTGTTACTTTATCGATCGATTATAGTATTACTTTTTTTAAATAAAATCTTTTTATAAAAAAAATAGAACCGACTCCAAAAAGCAACTATTATTCAAACAACTAAAAAAAATGGGTATGAAATGAAACAGTAAATTGCGCCTAAAAGTATAAAATAATTTCCTTCGCCAAACAATCTATAACACTACAGATAATCATAACTTTTGAAGTCGGCGCAAAATTAACTAAATTTAATTATTTTTTAAAGGTTTGTTTTTAGATCGGTTGTAACAAATGCTGTTGTCTCGAATGATCCATTTTCATGTTTCCTTTATTATTTTATCACTGTATAAAATTGGTGCATTAGTAGCATCTACATAGAACAGTGAACATTCTTTAAAATGCGGTATTTATGTTTCTACGAAGTTAGAGTTTCCTTTGCAAATTTGGTATAACCTTGATAACCATCATCCTTGGTGGCTTTTGGATTTGGCGATCGAAACATACACGCAAGATGCATATTTTCGTAATATATATTGTACGATGTATTGTTTCATATTTTTGATTACTCTCTTAATATACCTTATCAAACTAATCGTGATATCCCAAAGAAATTAAATATGTTTGCCAGATAATTTTGCGATTTTTCTTTCACCAAGGACGTCAGATACCAGTATCTTCGCCAACATTTGCTGCTTACGAAATCTTATTTGTTATCTTGAATCAAAGTAGTTTTCGGCTGCGTTTTGCAGGTGACAATGTGAGTTATATTGAATAAGATTTGATTTTTGTATTGAATAAAGTTATCAATTTTTATTTAATTTTGCGCCGACTTCAAAAGTTATGATTATCTGTAGTGTTATAGATTGTTTGGCGAAGGAAATTATTTTATACTTTTAGGCGCAATTTACTGTTTCATTTCATACCCATTTTTTTTAGTTGTTTGAATAATAGTTGCTTTTTGGAGTCGGTTCTATTTTTTTTATAAAAAGATTTTATTTTTCTCTTTTTGGTGAAAACCTATTCATATAGCAGAACATCAAAAGACGTTCGACAGCAGCTTCACAAATCACAACTTCCAAGAAAAGTGGCATAACTCAATAAATGGTTTATGTCACTGAAAAATACATGAAATGCATCCAATGTGAACAAAAAAGTTTGATCTCCATCGATAAAGTTATCCACTCGAGAGACATGTCAGTTGAGAGTTGTGCCAGTTTTATTCTAGTCAAGTTATTTTTAAGTTGATTTTTCTCAAATGCTGCATTTTTAAGTTGTGTCACTTTTCTTGCCTTTATCGGATATGAGCAAAAAACTATCTGTTGTATGAACATACGTTAAGTTAAAATGTCTTTAGAAATGTAAAGAACGGATACGCTGTATTCGTATTCAAAAAATGTGTTAGGCATATATATTGAACTTTACAGTGAACACATGTCAACCGCTGCGCTGGAAATTGTGCAGCGTAAAGTTCAAACAAAGAGCAAACTATGCATTGCAGCTGGCGAACAGAAGTTTCAACATCGATACTTACATAATGCTTTTATCAGTGCAGCTGCATGCGTTCAGCAGTTAGAGTGAGAACAGACTTTTGTGAGTATCCTGTAATTTGTTTATATCTTAAAGAAATCATAATGAAACATATTTCAGGCTAAGATCAAT
This sequence comes from Salticus scenicus, assembly GCA_963930645.1. Taxonomy (NCBI): domain Eukaryota; kingdom Metazoa; phylum Arthropoda; class Arachnida; order Araneae; family Salticidae; genus Salticus; species Salticus scenicus. The sequence continues at coordinate 240,610,992 of OZ005648.1, forward strand.
ACAACAAAAAAAGTATTAAAATTAAATCATCTCTTACGAAGTTAAAAGCTAACAAAATTTCAACAACAACAACAATGAAAAACATGGTTTGTATTGAGAACCTCTTCCTTTATGAAGTCGGTTTAAAACGTCTATTCGTTAATCGATGTGACCGCTTACAATAACTATACTTTTAATTTTACATAGCATAAATGTCACCCGCCACGCTACAACATATGCAATGTCGTTCAAGTGTGCACAAAATAGGAAATTGTAAACAAACAAATGCACGTTTTAAGCGTTCTGTTTTTAGCGTTTTATTTTCTTTAGATTGCAAAGATATTGCAATGGGATCTACTTCAGACCAAGATCTTTACAACAAAACAAAAAGTATCAAGTAACCGTATTTTGAGCTATATGGTGTTTGTCTCACCAGCTACGCTACAACGTGTGCAATGTAGCTCAAGTGTGTATAGTGTAATAAATTGCGAACAAACAAATGCACGTTTTTAGCATTGTATTTTTAGCATCAATGTCTAAACTATCTTTTCGTACTAAATCGATGATGCTCTGCAATTTTATAATTCACTTTTCCCCCCTGTATGGAACCGTTTCCAAGATAGGAAAGCTAGCATGAATGTCTAAACTATCTTTTTGTACTAAATCGATGATAATTTTCAACTTTGTAATACACTTTTTTCTTTAGAACCTTTTTCGACATAGGAAAACTAACTCCGCTATTTTCCACCAGGTGGCGTTGCAAGCGGTTAAACCTTGGGCTGCATGGCCACTTTGCTATACTTACATACCATTTTTATCATTATAGCTGCTGCCGTTTAGCAGTTAAAAGAGTTGGGACTGATTTTTTTGGGCACCCTGTATTTTCTTTAGATCGTAAAGATATTACAATGGGACCTATTGCAGACCAAGACCTTTTCAGTAAAACAAAAATTATCAAAATCGGAGCATCCGTTCAGAAGTTATGAGCTAACAAACATAAAAAAAACATACGGTTTGAATTGAGAACCTTCCTTCTTTTTTGAAGTCGGTTAATAAAAAATAGGTTATTTTCAAATTTTGAAATTTTATAAAACATTTTAACATATAAATCAATCTACAAAGTAATATCAAAATATGTTTAGAATATACTGTTAAACTAAAATAATGTAAAGTAGATTTGAAAATTTATAAATTTATGTTTGTATTTTTTTAATGAAAATTTAATGTTTTGATTATTTTTAAATAGCTTTCGGGAAATTATAATATACTTAATAATTGTTATATTTCAAATTTAATAACTAGTAGTTACAGAATAAATTTAAATAATTGTTGATGAGCAAAAAACCAAAATCTTCAAATATTTTTTTTTTTTCAAAAAGCATTGAAAATATTAAATTTCTACAGAAAAGTTATTCTGATATCAATATTCAGCAGATGAGAAAATTTTAGGAAAAAAATGTAAACAAATTTTACTCCAATATAATTCTGTTAAAAATTTGGCTTAGTCTACGAAAAATACTTTTTTTTTTTTTTTTAATAAAATTTTAAAGGTAGTTGTGCATTTAGTAAAAATTCTCTTTTAAAAACTCTATATTTAAAATAATGTAGACTGTATGTATTATATTTTTCTTTTTTCAGTGTAGAAATATACAAAAAATTTTCAATAAAAAAAAATTATTCTTTTCAAAAGTTATTTCCAATATCTTTCAGAATGTAATATATGGTGTATTTTAACTCGATTTATTTTTCTGGACGATTTAAAAATATTTCATTTTAAATTAAACAAAAAAGTATTTAATAAGAATGTACTCGTTTAAAATTGTCTCATATCTGTACTTAAAATTTTCAATTGAAACTAATTTAAATTAAAAATTACGTGTTTCTGGAAATCTATCTAAACACAAAATTTTAACTAAAAAAAAAACCTGTTTCTTCTTTAACCATTTTATAACACTACTTTGTGAGCATTTAAATAAAATCTTAATCACATTCCCTTTTCATTAAAATAACTATGTTTTTCAGTTTCAAATCAGAAACTCCACTTCATATTGATTGAAATTTAAAAAGGTTTTTAAAAGGAAAATAGTTTTAAAGTATATCATTGATAAAGAGAAACTGACTTTTTAAATGTTTTTTTTTTTTTTTTTTTTTTAACTTTATTGAGATTTTCTAAATATCGTAAAAATGAAGTTTTGTTAAGCTCGCGAAGATAACACACTTAAACTTGAAATATTTTTTGAGCAAAATGCTTGATTAAATCTGTAGTATTATTTTTAAGCTGAAATAAGCGCTTTAATTTTTTGGTTCTTCGAAAGAACGACTTTCTTAAAATGATATCTATGTAACACTTTTTATTACTTGTAATACTTTTTATAAAGCGAAAAATAACATAAAATACTGAATTTCTGCGTTTTGAAATTTAAAAAAAAAGTGGTTTTTTTTTTTTTTTTTTTTTTTTTTTTTTTTTATGATGATGAAGAGAATTCGTTATTAATATTCTTATAAGCTTTCTAAAATATGCTTCTCATTTATTTTTAGCAAATAAAGTCTATTACTTTCAATCTGATATTTAAGTCTCGTGCAGTGTTGCCAGATTGGGGAAATTTTTTATTCAATAGCCACCACTAATTTTTAACTGTAATGGTTGCCTAATTACTTCAGAGCTTAATCGTCTATTATGTATATCAAACATCACGTCTAAAAATTATTGGTGAGAATTCAATAAAAAAAAGTCCTCAATCTGGCAACACGGGTCTCGTGACCGTTTGACCATATTGCAGAATTAGTCGTAGTTGCAACTTGTAGAAAATGAAAATAAAGAATTTAATTTAATTATTGATCGTTACACGGGAATAAGACAGAGCAGAATTTTTTAAAAGAAAAAGAAAATATAAGCCATGCATTAATCATAAATTATTAAACGTTTTACCATACTACAAAATATAGCAAAATTCAGATTGAATCAAAGAATGTAAAAGAATATTAATAGTATAACAAGTAATTGGAGTAATGTATTATACCCAGATAAATGAGACTTTTCAGTATTAGAGTATCGAATTGTAAAAAAAGAGTGAATGAATCATTAATGTTTAAATTTTATAGATTAAAAAATTAAAAAAAAAAAAAAAAAAAAAAAACTAGGAAAGTAAATTTGTTCATCACTTTTAAAATATTAAACACTTTCTTATGTTTCAGGAAAAGAAATAACCATTGTGGATGATACTACTAATTACTTTCTCTTACCCATAAGGTAGAGAAAGTATTGTTTTTGGGTCAAATTTTCAAACGCGAGATTTTGTTATATTTACACGTTTTGAGGTCCCCTGAATACGAAAATCATGTTTTTAACAAATGGTCTGTGTGTATGTCTGTGTGTGTGTCTGTGTGTGTGTATGTGTGTGTGTATGTGTGTTTGTGTGTGTGGTTGTCTGTTATCAGCATATCTCAAAAACAAATCATGGCAGAAAGTTCAAATTTGGTATTCTAAATGTGTATCATATAGGGATGCTACAGTAAGCTTTTTGTTAAGATCAAGCAAATGGTTCGTGTACACGGACAATCAAGAGAATTCTAATACATTACGTCTATGGGGGAAATTGCAGGTAAGTAGAGTTTAACGTCTATAGACTGCACTAAACCAAATGAAACGAATATATATCTTTTGTAATAGAGATAGTTAACTGGGAAAAAAAAATTGTGTATGTAGGAGCCTCGCCTCCCCCCCTCGAGGGGAGTAAATTTTCCTGATGGGTATCTTTCAAAAGAGCTCACCAATACCTTTAAAACGAATGGTTGAACCATCGATCTGCGATAATTTAAAACAAAGCTATCGATTTTTTTTTTTTTTACTTTTAACGAAAAAAAATCGTTTTTTTTTTTTAATTATTATTGAGAATAAAATGGACTTTTTTTGGATATTTGGTGTTATACTACTTCTCTGATATGGAAATCGTCTGCATTATCATAAAAGATAATTTTTCATTACCGCCCTCCTCACACAGAACTAATTATCATATAAAACTCTTCAGAAGCCTAACATGAATTGTTTAACACAGGTTTACATAACAGTACTCGTTATCTTACCTTTTAATCTGCAACCTGTACTTATAGTATTAAATTTCAGGGTAAGAAAAAGTCGTGTGAGTGACACACCAGATTATTTTTTAGGAGATAAATTACCTTTTATACACATGTATACTTTTCAATGAACTTACACTTTATTTTTGCGTTAAGCTTTGAAATTTCGAAATCATTTCTTAAAACGTATGTTTAACTTATAAATCTCAAAGTGATAACATTTCATTCGTCAGTATCCTTATAACAGAATTGACCATTTGAAGTTCAACTATGGAGATCGCTTCGCAATGTAAACATGCCCTAAGCTGGTGGTAACAGTGTTCTGACTGCAGTTGAACGCTTTCATTCCCCTAACTACATTCCCCAATTACTGACGTGAATCAATGAGGCAAAACCATCAGGTCAAATTGTAACTTAATGGGGTATCATCACTTTTAAAGGCTTTAAGGTATTTAGTCTTTCCCGATGATATCATAAATTCAATAATGAAGGAAAGGACATAATTGAATGCATTAAGGCTTTAAATCTGAACTGAATTGCTTCGAGTCTTATAAATATTGAATTTTCTAGGAATGTTGCATTTGATATAAATGCAGATAGCTGAGTTTGATACTACGTAAAATACATTTTAATATGTCTGATTCCTAGAATATACAGCGTAATAAGAGAAAAGAGCTTAGATAAATATACATTTCGTAATGCACTTTCCCTAAAATTCCATTTTAAACATAAATGATACGCTATGAATTACACAGCTTTTTAAAAGCTTTAACCTATTAACAAAATAATCAAAACAACAACTTTCTTTATGAGAATGAATAGCAAGGTAATCTCAAGCCAATGAGACTATTTTTAACCTGTCGAACTGTATGACGTCTTTTCTGTCAAAATTCTTACCCATTAATTAAGATTGCCGTTACATTCAAGTTCTTCCGCCCTATTTTTAAACAGAAATCTTTTGTAATATTTCTATACAATTGATTAAAGTAAAGATTCGGATACAAAAATAGCATGTAGGGAATTACGGGTGGTGTATCCTTCATTGATGTAACACGATAAAAGGTTTACATGAGTTTCGACGGTTAAAGAAAGGCATATTCATTCATTCATTTGTTCATTCATCTTCCCCCCCCCCTCTCTCTCTCTCTCCATCCGGTTCTTAAAGGGTTAAAATGATGTTTACATTCATGCAGTTTTCAATCCTTATGATGTGCTATACCACCCGTAATTTTTTTACGTTGGCTGTATATATATTGGGTAAAAATTTTATTAAATTTTTTGAGAATATATAAAGAAGAATTTAAAGAATATTTTATAAATTTTTTTTAAAAAATTTAGAAATATTCGGACAATGGGACCTAGTTTCGGGAGATCCTTCAAAAAAAAGGGTATCCTCGTTGTGGTCAGGATAAATCATGATAACTTTATCTGAAATTAAAAAATCAAATTTTTTCGGTTAATAGATAAGTATAGCTCGGGCTTGAACGAAGGATTTAAAAAAATTGCAACTTTAATTTTTGACAGAATTGTATGCAAAATCAGTACTATTTTTGATATATTTTGCCCCCACTTATAGCTTTGTGAAATTATTTACAGTTGAAAAACAGAATAAACCTGCTTTCATGCACTAGTAACTTCCATTTTGAAGACGTGTTCAAAGTTTCAATGAGATCGTTGTATTAAATTTTAAGCAATCGTTCCCGCTGAAATAAAATAAAAATATAAAATAAATAAATAAATAAATAAATAAATAAAAGAAAGCCTTTTAGAAAAAAGCGTTTAATGTTTTAACTAGGAATAAAACAAATAGAATGAGGGAAATTTCCAAAGGCTTTCATTGAAACTTTGTAAAAATATTTTTGATAAATTGTAGTATTAGATAAATATATATATAAAATAAAATTGATTTCTTGAAATTTTGTAACTCATGTCCAAATATATATATTACATAAAACTATTTTCTTTAGATATAAGTAAAGCGAATAACTTTTTATTATTTCTTGTATAAATAATAATGTGAAATTATCATCTATAAATGATTAATTCATGTATAAAGTATATCTAACTAAAAAATGATACATATCTATTATCATTATCCCAACATCTATGTATTCTTATACGTGTATTAAAATCCAGAAACTACCCTAAAAAGTATTAAAAATATGCATATGGTGTTATTAAACATGAAACAGTTAACGACGAATTAAGCATTTTATTTAATTAGAATCAGCCAAACAAAAATAGATATTAATGACAGAAAGCTGAATGAATTTCTACCTTTATATTCAAATATTATATTGTTTATAGAGTTCAATATAAAACTGTCTCGTTGCTTATAATCATCTATTGAGTTTGTAATTTTTTTATCATTTTACTGTACATCGTTTAAATTTGCTGAGATGTAAAATATGATAATCATGCAAAAAGAAATATGTCGGTGAGAAATTTTTCGGGAAGTTTAGAGCATTGATGAAAATATTGACACGTTTAATCAAAAATTCCAGATTTCTTCTCTGGCCTGGACATTTTTTGACGAGTATAAATATTCATTCAACTTTCTACTGAAATAATCTCTTATTAATAATAAAGTTTTTTTAAATGCATTATAATTAAGTAAACTATATCAATGTAAATGCATGTTTTAATTATGCTGAAAAAATAATCTAATAATTTTATCTTAGTATGGTTAAAACACCTTATTTGATAGAACAGAGCAAAGAAATTTTTCTCAGAACTTTGCACAGACTTTAGTTAAATAGCAAATATAAAATGAAAGTGCAGAAAAATATCAGCAAATTGAAGTGGTAGCGAAAGCATCATGGTTTTTAAACATAGAGTATTCTAATAATATTAAATCTAGAAAAAATATATACACTGTAAAAAAAAAAAAAAAAAAAAAAAAAAAAAATTAAAAGTATAGTAAAAATCTGGCAGCTGGGGTGCCAGTATTTCTTCGTCAAATATACAGGACAAAACTGTACTTTTATCAAAAACCATTTACAGGATTCCTGTGTAAAATATATGTCAGTGATACGATTTTACGGTTTTAAACTGTATATTTGAGGAAGAAATACTGGCACCCCAGCTGCCAGATTTTCCTGCACTTTTAACATTTCTTTTATTTATCTGATACGTATACCGTCTAATTTTTTTATTTGATCCTGAACACTTTTTTACAAAATATCAGCTCTCTGGGATAATGTTAACACGTGCCGAATTGATGGGAAAATCTTAATATATTTATTGTCATTTTCCCGTCAATTCGGCACGTATTAATATAATGAATACGTGACAAAATTAATATATAAATAAGCATACAAAAAAGCAAATATTCTTGCTATAATGCATATAAGAAATATTTAAAATTCTAAAGTTTTGCAAAAGTAGTTTTCTTCACTGTAATATTATTAGCGGTCACTAATTTGAATATCACTTTTTATATAAAGCCAGTGTTGCCAGAAGTGATATTTGATACATATAAAAGACGATTCTCCGATTCGATTTGTCTATTAGGTATATCAAATATCACTTCTGAAAATTTTTTATGGCTATTAAATAAAAAAGTGGCAAAGCCTGGCAACACATAAATAATAACGCATATATAAAGCAATATTTGTATTTTTTTTTTTTTTTTCGAAAATATCTTTTTTTCAAATGATTTATAAAAACTGTTGTTTAAAAAAAAAAAAAAAAAAAAAAAAAAAAAAAGTTGTATTTGATATAGTAATTGCTGATATTCCTGTGCCTGCACCAGAATTCTTGCAATAATATTGATCTTGAAAAATTATGAAAAATTATTTTACTTCTAATAGTAATATCAATGTAAATTATTAATTGTTGCAAATTGTTTAAATTATTGTTCATGCATAAATAATATATATATATATATATATATATATTAGTAGGAAACAAAGTATTTAAAAAAAACTGACTTGAATTCTGCATCTAATTTTTATATTTTTTGAAAATAACTGACAAGTAGAAAACAAGTCCAATAAATTTTCTGTCAAAAATATTCTTTAATTTACGTAAAATGAGTTTTAAAAAATGGAATAGGAAAAGAAAAAGCGTAAATATTTTTAAACTCTTTTGATTTCATGTAGAAATTTTTATTCCAGAAATCAATAAATAAAAAAAAAATTATCTTTCAAACAATATTTTTCAGAAAATGGTATTTGTAATAGAAAACAAAAATTAAAATTTATTAATATGAAAAATGGCTTTCTGGAAATTTTGACAGCTGATTGATAAAAAGTACATTAGATGCAAAAATGTTTCAGAAACTTTCACAATTTTTAATAGTAAAAGAATAGATGTAAAAAATAAAAAAAATAAAAAATAAATGGAAGTGCCACAAACACCATTTTTTCCCATTTACCAAAATTTTAACCATTCAGAGTTGCAAGTGAAAAATGTTTGTTCCCTATTATCGTTCCCTAAGGTTTAAAATCAATTTTTGCTCCCAAGAAAATATGAAGGTTTTATTTATTTTTTCAAAAGGTGCATTCAACTGTCTTAAATATTTCTAAGAAAATTGTTTTTTTTTTTCTTTCTTTCTTTTTAATATATGTAAATTTAAAATAAATAAATGATTCGCATTCATGTGGGAGGGGCAGAATAGAAAGAAAGTAAAATTCATAAATTAAAGATCGTCATTCTTTTTTTTTCACGCTAAACAAAAATTCATTTTAAAATATCCTACATTCCCAAAATAAAAAAATTCGTTTCGATTAGACCGGAAGTGCTTTGGAAATACATATATAAAAAATAATGAAGGGGAAAAAAAAAATGAATTTTCTGAAATAAACTACTTGACGTTCTTTACCCTTTATAGTTTACTTTTCCAATCCACCCCCACCCCCCTATATTTTCGTGCCAGGAAATTCGATATATCATCGATGGTGCCTCAGTTCATATTTGCTGTTCGAAGGAGCCCTTGGGATTGAACAAAGTTCGTGATGCTTTATAAGTCAGTTCATCCATTTTCAGAACATTCTATACGGCTTCGCTCCTCCAGCGGCATTTTCTCTGGCTTTGAAATACTAAAGAAGATTCTTTTTCCTTCTTTTTAATTCGCTTTCCATTTTTGTTGTTTTCTTTTTTTGGGTCCAGGAGTTGTTCCTTTTCCTATTGGTGGTTGATCTTAAGAGAAGAGATGTGTTTGACTGCATATTTATGAGCCCCTCCTGTTTTTAATCGCAGATTCTTTTGTTCTTTTTTTTTTTTTTTTAATACTTCTTTTTTATTATTTTTTTAGTTACAAAAGAGAAAAGAATGAAACATTTTTTTCTTTTTATTTCTGTAGCTAAATTCGTGAAATGATTACAAAAGTAAATATAACTTTTTAGAATTTTTCTCATATTACACGTTTTAATGCTTGCGAGCCGATTATAAGTTTTGGAAGTATTTTTATTTCACAATTTAACGTTTACCACATCGGTAAGTTTTTCAGAAGCTTTTTGTTATTGCTGTTTACGGACCAATAAAAAAAAACCAATGTACTTAATGTGAAAAATTTTTTTTTTTCTTTTACTTAAAAGATTTTAAATTTTCCAAAGTAACATTAGCTATTTGATAAAACTAAATACCTCATATTGTAAAAGATTTCATTTTTTCTCACCGCAACGTGAAAAATTATTCTAAAAATAAGTTTCTATTTTTATGTGCTTTATTCTTTTACCCTCTTTTTACAGATATTTGATATTTGAAGTAATTCATATAAAAATATTTAACACTTGACCTTTCGAAGTGTCATACATTTTGTTTAAAAGTCTTAACAGTGCATTTTTGCAAACAAAAAAATAATTAGTTTTTTCCTTCTTTTTTCTGATAGAATAAATATTTTGAAACATTTTTTTTTTAATAAGTACTTGTAAGTACATAAAGTTCTAAAAGGTATGTGTCGGAATTTTAATCATGTTTGATTAACTTTCTTAAAAAAAAATTTTATTGAAAATTCCTGATTTAAAATGTCGTCATTTGAATATTTTTTTTCACATGGATAGATAGTTTATACTAATTTTTAAAACGATTGTTTTGCACTGAAAACCATCAGGACTATAATATTTAAAAAATTCCATTTCTGTATTAGAATTTTTATAAGTAAACTATATTTTTTGTTTGTTTATTTTAACTAAAACATTGTTTTTTGTGCTTTCGATACACGTGATTTTTTTTATTTTTTTTTACTGAGACTGTTTAGATCCACCTGTAGCTCGATTTAATAACAGAAGTGGCACCAAAATTGGTATGGAAACTAATGTAAAATGTGTTCCAATGACAGAGTTGCCAACATTTTAATTTATTCCGGAGTACTTTTAACCCCCCCTTTATTTCACATCACTTTTATTTTAAGAGTATTTTCTTTCTTATTTTATCGTAGTTTTGTACCGGAGAAAAATACTCTATAAATAATGTGGTGCGAAATAAAGTCGGGGCTAAATGTACTCCGGTATAAATTAAGATGTTGGCAACTATGCAGTAACAATAATAATAATAATAATAATAATAACGCATGAAATGTTATAGTGGAATGTAGAGCTTTATTTACAACAATCAATTCCCCAGTAAACCTCACTCACTTCAGCTGATAATAATTTTCGGAGCTGTCTACATGTTTTTATAGCCCAAATTACCGTCGTTGTTGTCGCCTAATAAAGCATAAATTTGAATTTTGCTTTGATACCCGTGTTTTATGCTAATTCTCAGTTTAGTAAGCTACAAAGCGCCTTACCTTAACGGCGATTTACCTTAACGGCGATTTTTTGAACTTTTTTTGTTTTTGTTTTTGACGGAATCGTATTTTGCATGTCGTCATTAGTCTCTATTTCAAGTTTGGTGCCATTTTGTTTGTCGATCTATAGGTGGTTCTGAATTGCGTCAGTTTTAAAAAAATCACCCAATGTACTTGATAACTGTCTGCTTATATATTTACTGCTCACTTTAAAACACAACTTTTACTGATATTCCTACTACATCAGTGTATTTTAAGCTTTTAATTGTCAATAAAATAATCGTTATTGAAAATCTATTCTTATTATAAACATAATTAAAAAAATATAAAATTAAAAAAATAAATAACTACAAAAAACTTCAACTTATGAATATTATATTTTAAATAGTTTAATAATTCCTATTTCAACAATACAGTTGTAAAACATATTTTTAAAAATTACATATACATTATGTGCATATGAAAATCATTTTAAAATGTAAAACATTAAATTAAAAAGAAAGTTTCAATACATGAAAATCAGACAGAATTTTGTTGCAGTTTAAGACCTATGTTACCTCACATTATGAATAACTATAAGTTATTAAAACCTTGTATATTAAACGCATACTCACACGATTGCATGCATCTTCATCCTTAGCAGGATTCGTACAGACACACCTTTTTTCAATGACACTTCCGCCAATATTTTTAGACAATATATTTCGTTTTAAGTTTTAAAGGTTTTTTTTTTTTTTTTTTTTTTTTTTTCATAAAAAATTTTGATATATAATATTAGTGGTGTAGAAAAATTCAAGGACCGCAGAACCCTGCCTTAGAAATAAAATCGAGTAAACATCTTAAAATGGAACATTTCTCAATATTGTTCGCTGAGCCTTATTTAACATAAATACGTTGGCACAAGAATGGCGATAAAAGATATGAAAAGTATATAATATTAATGAAACTTATTGATTTACCATAGTAATACAAACTCTTTGTATGTAGATAAACCTAAATATATATTTTCCGGATTGTTTTTCGATATAAAGTAATTCACGCAACTAAATATCAACAATTATTCCTAATGCGAGTGAATACATCGGCATACTGTACCAGAATTAAACTCATGCATGAATGTATCCTGAATTCCCTACACTCTCCCATTCAGGCAGTGTAGACAAAATACAAGACAGGATTTTCCCTGGCAATTGCGCACGAAAGTGCAAATGTAATGAATAATTCAGTATTTGCATCGTCCATTATTCATTCACCCTTGCTCCATGCGTACTGCTGTACAAAAGATCGACACGTAAGTATATTAAAACCAATTCCGGGGATGAAACTACACAAGGAGAAAGATAAAACATGATAGGTTAAAAGACAATGCATTGAAAAAGTGTTTCTAATTCTTATTTTTACTTTTTTAAGCAATTTACTGAAGAAAGATGAAAAAGTCTGTTATCAAGCTACATTGACTCCTGAATAGCAACAGAGGGATCTAAATGACATTTTTAAGTGAAAGCAAATGAAATTTAGAAAAGATACTTTTTACGTAAAAAAAAATATTTTTTAAGTATAAAATACTAAAATGTAGTATCTGATTCGAATTATCTCATTGAAAGGAAATTCACAGTATGTATTAACGACTTTCTTCCAGCAAAAACTCCAATAAATTTATTTAAATAATCGTGATATTTAAATAATATAATGAAAATCAAAAATAGTTCCGTTTCTTATAAGTACGTTTTACATGGATATTGATAAGTAGCATTTAACATTTATCTATTTTATAAAACTTTTAGCTATTTGATTGTAGAGACGTATTATTAAAAAATATCTAAAATTATAATATGTGAAATGTTACATCGAAAGTGCAAAAGAATACTGTTTACATGTCTTAAGTAATATATGTACTTCAAATCAAAAAAGTATTTAAAAAAAAAATTTCTTTGAAAGTGTCACAATTAAACACTTGCCTATAGGTGCAAATATTTTTCTTATATATGAATCCCTATTTTTCATAGAAGATTTGGACTCTCCCTGATTAATCACGCTAATTTGATTCAAATTTTTTTCACATCTGACGCTATAATTAATAAACGCGGAACAAAAATTCAAACGTTTGAAAATAAGGGTGCCTAAAAAGATACTCAACAGATAGAAAAAAAAATACATCGTTAATATTTTTTAAAAAGCTACTCAATAATGGTAATCTTGACTTTTCTTTCGTTACTTTGTTAGTAAATCAGGAGTCAGCTTGACATATTAAATAAATGTTGGCAATATTTATTGCAAACTTAGATAGTACACGTATGAAACTTAATTTTTAAAGTAAGCGCACAAATTGCGTTTTTTTGAGTCGGTATCGGGCAACATTTCTAACGGAAGTTTAAATGAGAAACGAAATGGAGAGACCACAACCATGGTCCACACTTGATTTTACCGATTTTCTTTTGGATAACCAAAATGGCCGTGTCTAAAGAATGAATTCATAGACATCAGATTATTTTCGTTAAAGATTTATTGACAAAATACAAATCATCCATGCCAAGAATGTTATAAATTATATAATTGCATTTTATTGTTGAATAAAGTGTTGTGAAGCCGAAAAATGAGGAAAAACATATATGCTGCCTTCATCCAGAACAAATATGTGATCGTTTTCGGAACCGTTAAACTAAAAGTGTACAAAATAATGAGTTGTGCATTAGTTCCGAGTTATCCGTATAAGGTAAACAAATAACCCGGATAAATGAAATAATCGAGAATTTCTAGTTTGTACTTTCTAGAATGTAAAGCAATAGTATGAATACTATGAATAATTTTTATTGAGAGAAATTCTCGCTTGATTTCTTAAAATTGGATCATAAACCAAAATTATAGTTACTAAAACTCGCCTTTTGTATTCCCATATATTTGCAAAGATTTTCAAATAGCTTTGTCCTTGATAACCCTTTATAAGGCCGTGGAAGGTAATACTTCCTAATTGATCTGGATGGTTGTATGGTTGTATGGTTGGATTTTACGTAGCACTAGTGCTGCGCAGGTAGGCAATTCCTAATTGATCTGGCAATTGTAAATACCTTCACTCTCTGGAAAGTAAGTAGAAGAGATTCGGGACCTAGAGACCAATTAAATTTTCTACTGCGGCTAGCACGACAACTGATTTCTGGATTTTCAAGTCGTAAACACAAAGGACGGCCTGTAAGTTTCCTCAGCAGCAAGAAAACTGTTCCAGATGACGTACGATTAATTGACTAAACTTGGTGACCATATGCCAACTTTACAAAAAATATATAATGCAATGCGAAATGAAAATAAATGCAAAATATATGATGTCTTACCTTTGAATAGCTCCCAATGGGTGGTGGGAAACATACTTACCACAAAAAAAAAAAAAAAAAAAAAAAAAATCTTTAAAATCAAATTAATTTATTTTAGGTAATAATCTAAATGGATTTCTTTTTATAAATCAATCGCAATCCCAAAAACATTTTAACATAACATTACTAGAAAAAAAATGACTCTATAAAGGGATAATATAGAAAAACGCTCTAGAATTCTACTGTGGGTTTTTAGAACTCGCTTGGAATGGGATTTAGAATTTATAAGAATGACATGTTTTTTTTTTTTTTTTTTTTTTTTAACTAGAGACACAATTTAGTTTCTAGACGTCAGTCACAATTTTTGTTTTAGTTAATGAACTCACAATTTGGGCATTTACAGTAAAAACTAAGTTGCATACAATATTATCTAAATATACAATGAAATGCCAGAATTTTTATTGAAAAGTTTAAGTCATCCTGTGGTCCACTTACAAAAAGATGAAACATTAAATGTATATATGTTATAATCTATATAACATATATTAACGATTATATATATTCATATTAATTAATTAATCATTCATTATATTATAACATATATAACGATTATATATATATATATATATAATCTTTTTTTTAAATATATATTAAAAATGTATGTTTGTTTGTTTGTTTTTTTCCAAACCAAAGAATATATATATTTTTTAGATAGTCTTATTTTCATATTTTCATACGTTCTTATTTCTGTTTTGTTTTTATTTATGATAGCATCTCCTGTGAAATAAAAAAATATTGATACATATCAAACAAATTAGTGTGTTATTTTATTGAGAATCCAAACCATCAATAAAAATAGGGGTTCTATTTAAAATTTCATAGTTGCCCTTCAGCTACCACATTCCCTTTCCCCTTAGAGGTGATGGGATTTAGTCAATTTCGACTTTATCAGCCAATTTTTTTTTATTTTTTTTAATATTAAGTACGTTTTTTTCTTTTTCTTTTTTTTTTTTTTTTTTTTTTTTTTGTTGTTGTTGTTGTTTGTTTGTTTTGTTTTGTTTTTGTTTACTTTTTGATTTGAAGTATACATTTCGAAATAATTAACCAGTACAATTTTTTTGTTCAGCCAGTATGCAGTCAAATGAAATTAAATAAACATACAAACATTCAATAATATAATCTGCGAAGTTTCGAGCATATAATCAGAAAACTGCGAGTTCGATACTCAATGCCTATCGAAGACCGTTATACATATAAATTATTATGCTTTTTTCTTTATTTTCTGAACAGAAAATCAACCATATTTATGGTGTAACTGCTGTTGAATTTAGGTTTTAAAGTTTAGTACATAAATGTTCCCTAATGTTAAAATTAACTATGTCCTTTTAAATGTTTAATTAAAAATTAAAACTGTATTTTTGTTACACATTTGACAATCGTTTTTCTTTTAATTTTCTTACGTGTATTCCATTTTATTTGTTTATAATAATGCTTTATGCAAAATTATATGACTCATAGTATTCATATCTCGATTCTTACAAAATATTTTCTAAATTTCATACTTTATAAACAAACACACATGCTTTTCTAAAGTTTTCTATTTAATTTCACTGCGGTATCAGTCTTCCCAACCATTTGATTTGTTACAAAAATCTATTAAATTTAAAACCCACGCTTTCAGATTATATTTCGCGGTTAGATGTGAAATACTATAACATTTCTGGGAAACATTATAAGATTGTATTAAATTATGTTACAACTTACCCTTTGACGATCATTAATTTGGTTTTACACAGAAAAGAATAATTTAAACTTTTTATACGACAGTTTTTAAATATTTCTTCCTTATTTTAATCGATATTTAATTTTTAATTCTTCATTATTCGGTAGACAGCAGCAGTACGCCGAAATATAACTAACAATATTTCAGAGGAAGCCAAATGCAGAAGTTACTTTTTTTTTTTTTTTTTTTTTTTTTAAGCTAAGCGAGTGTGTAGTTGTTGTTTAATGCACTCATGTCTATTTTTTCCCTGAGCAAGGACTGTGCTAATAATCTGACCCGAAACATTTTGCAATGTTTTCTTAAATTTTGAATTAGCTTTTTTTTATTATTATTATTAATTTACTAATTCGGAACAGGCATATCGAAGTAACCAAAATATCAAACTTTTTTTCTCTTATAAATGTCAGTTTAATCTGGTTCTATTAATAACCAATTCTTTTTAAATAGATATTAAAAAATTATTAAATATATGAATATTTCTACCTTTGTTAGTGTGCATGGCTTATTAATTTGTAATTACATTTCAAATAAAACTTTTGAAAAAATATATTGTTATAAATTAACATGAAGTTTGTTTTACTTTTGTAAAGCGTTCCTTGTTTAAAAAAGAAAATAAAGGGAAGAAATAATAATAAATTTACAGGTATTTGAACACACTTAAATAATATATTCAACGTTTAAGTTTTACAGGAAAAAAATACTATGTAAATCTCTTCTGCAGTACTTTCAAACTGAATTTGCTCTAGCATCATTAAATTAAAAGATACGTGGAAAAAACTCCAAATTTCATTTTATTATTCTTAATAATTACTTAGGTGTACAGAAGCCATAAAAGATGCTAGGTTATACAAGAATTTGAATTTAATAATGAAATATAATATTACTATTTGAAATAGTGAATTATTATTGTGATTTTTTCACTTTCTAATGTGACATCAAACACTGTTAATACGCGAAATACGCATTTATATAAATATATCCAGAATAATTGTATTTGCCGTTTTGATATAACTATAGAATAAGCTTCATATTAAAAACTTTCTAATACTAAGTTTCATATTAAAAACTTTCTGATACTAAGTTTCATATTAAAAACTTTCTGATACCTTATTATAAATTCCTTTTTTGACACTGTATAATTTTTTTAATGCAGAAACACGATGTTTTGAAGAAGTTTGTCGAATGATAATTTCGGATTCACAAAAATGGAAAAGTTCATAAAAGAACTTTTGATGATTTTTTTCTAAGTTATGCTAATATTTTCAAACAGATAGAAATATTGACGGATTATCGAATAAAACTTGCTTTTTTCGTACCCTACAATTATTTCAGGATTTGTGCATAATATTAACTTCCGAAATTTGCAATGTAAAATTATAGTTTGTAAAATGCGTTTTTTTTTTTTGTTTTTTTTTTTTAATGATATCATATGAAACATACAGTTACTTATACCATTGTTAGTTAAGGAAAATAGTGTTTTTCGTTACAGTTGTCTACATATTTTGTAATATTCTCTGATAAAGTTGGCTTTTTTTTTTTTTTTTTTTTTTTTTTTTAACGATAAAAGAATATTCTAAAAGTTTTTCTAAAATATTGAAAAAAAAAAAAAATGATGCGGTTTTTAAACATTTATTTTTAAAAATAAAAAATCTGATTTTTCACAACCAGATTTGAGAAAACGTAATCGTTTGCAAACTCTTTCATCCAAAATCTTTTAAATAATTAAATTGTTGTTGCCCATAGTTAGGTCCTATTTGTGCATGTGTTTTATTTATTTTTATTTATTTATTTATTTATTTATTTGCTATATATCATACAGATGTTTCAAATTTATATTAAAATGCACATGTCGGATTTTTAAAAATAACAAAATAAAAGAGTGTTAATTTCAATTTACGTATGTAATTCATTTCTCGATATAATTGAAATTTATATATTTATTTTGAAAACTAAAAGTCTTATATTATGCACATAAAATTATGGTCTTAAAAATAAGCTCAAATTAATAAGTAAAAACAAGCAATAAAAATTCGGGGAAAAGTTTTATTCACCATTTTTTTTTTTTTTTTTTTTTTTTGTTCTTTATCTAATATTGTATATGTCTGTTGCTTACACATATTAGAATTTAGAGAACATTTTCTAATAAAACTAATAGAGCAAGGCAGACAGCAGAAAGTAAAAATTATTCCGTAGTAAATGCAGGTACAGTTTTTAAATTATTCTAAACGAATTTTTATCATTATATTTTGTTCATGAATTTTTTCTATTAATTTCATTCATATTAATGTAAAGAATCACGTTTATATTAAAATGTCTCACTGTAATCTAAATGAATGAGCCACTTGTTCCAAAATGCCAGTCACCTGATCAGGGAAAAGTATATTTCTCATGATATGATTTTAAAACAGCCCTAAATGTTTAATACCTAATCTCACCTATAGCCAAAGCCCATGTTATGAGGAAATTTGTTTTCACAATTACTCATTACCTGATGTATTGTTTTAAATTCCGTTTTCAAATTCAGAATATTCGCAAACATTAAGTTAGTACTTATTTACAAAAATTTTATTTTTTACAATTTTTCTATTTTATTTTCTACTTAAAAAAATCGAAAAATTTACGTATTAATATTTTAGCTCAAAAATAAAATTTTAAAAATAAAAATAATAATATTTCAAAAAACGAGTGCTAATTTAACCGTTGTGGATTTTCTGAAGGGGAAAATGGAATTTTAAAAAACACATTAGATAATGAGTAATCATGGGGGGGGGGGGGGAATCCATACAATAACATAGGCCCTGCCTGTCGGAGAGATTGGGTATTGTCCACTCTTAAATTTTTAAAATACCCACCAAAATAGACTAACTCGCTTTTCAGAAATTCAACATCTGAAATTTGTTTGCCATTTTACAGGCAGCCATTATGCAACTGGTCAGTCTGCAGGTTGAGTGGATTACTTTTACAATAATCCTTGCTACTTGAATAATTTTTATTATAATAAACAGTTTTAATAATTTGTTATTAAAATCATTACTGTGAAAAAATCCAAACATTTTAAAACACCCTGCCATTTTTTCACTGTTGTTCAAAACTAAACCATTTATAATATATTTATAAATCTCACATAAAACGTTTCATTAAAAAGAAGCGTTATTAATACTCCATTTTTTTCCACTAATATAATATTTATTCAGCAAAAGATATAAGGTTATATATATTTTTTACAACAGCCGCAGAAATCCTTCCTTTTTTTGTATAAATATATGTTGTTTGCAATACAGTTCCTATTGTTTTAACTATTCATACAGTAAAAACAACTAATTTGTTAAAAAATAAAACTTTAAAACACGTAAAAAATTTCGTTAAAAAAGACATATTTAATTAAAATCATTTTAAAAATTGCATAAATCATTTATTCAAAGCTTTTCTCCCTGCTTGACAGGGGAACAAATTCAAGACATAGTTTGACAACAAGTGCAGCAACACGTTCATTATATATCACAAGAAAAAACACGCGACAATTACGGTCAAGCTTGATAAGTCAGTCCAAAATCACAAATTTAATTAAAATCATTTTAAAAATTGCATAAATCATTTATTCAAAGCTTTTCGCCCTGCTTGACAAGGGAACAAATTCAAGACATAGTTTGAGAACAAGTGCAGCAACACGTTCATTATACATCACAATAAAAAACACACGACAATTACGTTCAAGCTTGATAAGTCAGTCTAAAAATCACAAATTATAGAGATTAAATGTGTCTATTTGAGATGTGGTTTCCTATTCATACAGTATCATAAAGCTGACCATTTTCCCTTATATTTTGACAGTTATTTCAGAATAATTATTTTTGTCTTATAAAATTAAAGTCATTAAATAAGGCACAGATTTATTTTGAAATAGACCTCATAAAAGCAGGAGCTTTATCAGAAATTGTACCAAATTGTCATATTTCACACGAAATAATAAATTATTTCACATGAAATAATAAATCTCATTAAAAACATAATTTTTTTTAAGCATTCTAAATTGCTCAATATAAATGTCAGCACTTGTTTCAATACATTACAAAACACCTAAAGTAAAATATTTGTATACACGCAAATAAGGTACTGTTGATCAAAAGTGTGACAATGTAAGAACAAATATTAAAAAGTAAATAAAATTAAATTAGCTAAAACTTTTAGAATAATTTCATGCCTGAAAATCCTTATACTATCTATCCGTGTAATGAATAATATAAAATTTGATGTTATTGAAAATATATTTCTTATATTTCCCGCTTAGAAAAAATAGTTTAATTATCTGAATTTCACATAACTAAACCATAAGCTTAAGTCGACGTACTACCTTTAGAACTTCAAAAAACATCGATTTAATTATAGTCTTTTTTTAAGTAAATTATTGTTAACTAAGCTTCATCTGTCATGTCTATTTGTTACCTATAAGTTTATTATGTATTTTGGAATATAATTTAAATTCTGTGGTGAATTATTTTATAATTTATGTGTTAATAATAAATGTGTTTTTTTCACCTTGCGCGCAGGATATATCTGAAACTATTTAATATTTTTCTTGAAATTTTCGCAGATTATGTAACATATCAGATTCTTCAAACTGAACCTAAATTTGTATCCCCCCCCCCCCCTATTTTTCATACAGATGATACTTCAGATTTTATTAAAAAATAAATGATCTTTAATTTTTTTAAAAATATATTTTTAACCTAAATTTTAACAAATTTAGGTTCAGTTTGAAGGATTTGATATGTTACATAATCTGTGAAATTTCAAGAAAAAGTATTTGATAGTTTCAGAGATATCCTGCGCGCAATGTGAAAAAAAAATTATTATTAACACATAAATTATTAAATAATTCACCACAGAATTTAAATTATATTCCAAAATGCATAATAAGCTTATAGGTAACAAGTAGACATGCCCAATGAAGATTAGTTAATAATTTGCTTTTAAAAAAACTATAATTAAATCGATGTTTTTTGTATTTTTTTTTTTTTTGAAGTTCTAAGGGCCGTATGTCCCCTTAAAGGGACTTGGCACCTTTGACTTCGCACAATTGAAGGTTTCCATATAAACGATTATATTTCAATTTACTAATCATAAATTGAACTATTTACGTTTTTCTCAATAAAATATTTATTTAGGCAATAATTCTTATGGTTTTTGATATATTTTTTACAGATTTGAAATCTTTAAATTGCGTTTTCTCAGATTGCATTTTTCATAAATTCATAATCTTCAAAGTAAGATTTTTTTTTTTTATGTTTAGTAGAACCTATTTTAAAGAACTAGTTATGGGTTTTGCAGTATCTTAGAAAATAAATATATAACAAATAAAAATATAACAAAATCATGGTTTTTATTTGCAAATTTTTACATAGACATACATTTTTTAATTTTTCATTCAAAAAATAATCAGTAAATTTCAAAATCTATCGCTAATTCTATTAAGAAAGTACTGTTAAACGTCAAAAAAGAATATTACGTCTTTTCTTAAATATCTGTATACGTTTAGCATTTTGAAGATCATGGATTCAGGGAAAAATGCGAACTGAGAAAACGCAATTTAAATATTTAAAATCTGCAGAAACATACTAAAAAACATTAGAATTGTTGCATGAATATATATTTTATTGAACAAGCCTAATATATCTCAATTTATAAATATTAAATAGTAAAATGAGCTTTTCTATTAAACATTTAGTCGTGCCAACTCGTGCCAAGTCCCCTTAAGACTGGAAAAATATATTAAACTTTACAAGAAATAAGAATTTTTTTTTTTTTTATCGAATTAAATTTAATTTATTATTCATTTTTAATTTAAAATTTTAAAAACATATGTAACTAAGTAACTTTTATCAAAAAAAAAAAATCTCCTTTTTCAAAACAATGAATTTTTATTTATGAATTCTTATACAAAACTTAATTAAATTTTGCTTGTTTTAATAACCGTATTAAGCACTTTAATGTTGATTATTAAGATAATTACTTCAATTTATAGAAGAAAGTGAAAAAAAAAAAAATATATATATATATACACATAAAAAGAAAAAAGAAAAAGAAAAAAAGAAAGTAAAAGGTCCATTCTCATGATAGTAAAGAAAATGGAAAAGCGATGACTTGACAGCAAAATTACTTTATCTTATTTTTACTTTATTTCTCTTGGTCGTTAAGCATGTTGGCGAGTTTCGTGAATACACCTTTGATGTGGTTTGCATTTTTTCTCCTTGAAAGTAAGTATATTTATTTTGATTGAAACTTTTTTTCCCTAAAATTTACAGGTACAAATTACTTAATAAAATTATTTTCAATATTACTGTAAAGCTTATACAATTTATTTTATGATGATTTTTAAGATACTTACTTTGATTTTTGATTTTATAATGACATATGTCAATTCTCTCTCATTTGTAACTCTAATGATAACGAACATCGTTTCGAAATTCTATTTAAAAAATCAAATTTATCTTTCTTTTTTCTTTTCGAAGTAAATTTATTTCACCTGTAAAAACGAATTTTTATTTTCGAAATCTTTATGTCGAATAAATTTCGAAATAAATATTACCATAGACTTTCAATAATTTGAAGATTTTTGGTAATTTTACGGTCTTTGTAATGATGAATAACAACAAAAGTGTTTATTTTCGATTTTTAATATTGATGTATTAAAAATTATAAAGAACTACAAAATTTCCACGGTAAATATATATCTGTGTTTAAAGATATAAAAAGAATATTTATTTTCTTCGTTGATTTATTATATGAACCGCTGATTACAGAAAGGCGACATGTGCAATTTTTAGCGAAAATGAGTTAATCCCACCAGCGTGTTCCTAACATATAGGCACATATTATCTGTAAAAAGGAAACAAGTACTTCAACTCTGTATGAAAGAAAAAAAAGAGTCCAAAAAGTAGTTTAGGGTAAAAAAGAGTCATGTTCTGGACATGACTCTGTTCTGTTCTCAATGAAATGGAAGTGACGGGTCATTCAGGTTTTCCTTACGTCATTCTCTCGTTATTGGTCGTTGCCGTAGGAATCAAAACTTAGCATGTGTACCTTTGCCTAAGAAACCATAATTTGTGGAATTAAAGTTGTATAATTCTGCTTTCATCGTTCAAAACATAAAAGGAGCTCTCTTGTTTTTTATCGGGTATATTGTTATTTTCTTCGTAATTTATCATAACTATTAGTTTTGTATTAACATGAGTGAAAGTGCGAACGAGTTTATTCCTGTAAGAAGTAGGAAATGGGCATTTATAATTCCGATAATTACAAAAGAAATATCGTTAAAAAAAAACTTGTGTGAAGGGAACTTCGCTATCGAACTACTCATTAAATCTTATTCCGGAAAAAAATTATTCTGCCATGAACTAGAACTGTTAAGTAGATATATTTTCATATTTACCACTGTCGTTAATGTTTCACACTCTCCAAAGTTGAGGATATCCCTCTTTTCTGCGACAACTGCGGAAGTCAGAACAAAAAACACACATTCATTCGTACCATAAAGGCATTAGTAGAACTGAAGATTCTAAAGAAAACCAAAGTTTTTTTTTTTTTTTTTTTTTTTTTTTTTTTTTTTGTCAAAGAAAGACCTCTCCAACCTCCCTTGTGACCAACATTTTGAATTAATCAAGAGGAAATTCAAAAATAATGATAGGATGTATATCCCCGATGAGTACATTAATGCAGTGGCAAATGTTTCAAACGTAGCTGGCAAATTCAGAGTGATCATAACCAACCCTTCATTATTTCATTACTATTAGCACTGATTTCCCTCTTGCTACTACAACAGTACCATGTCACTTGAATCAAGAAGCCTGTACATCAAAGACAGGAAAAAGTTTTTGATTTCTGTGCATGATTATTTTGAATGTTCTTCCAAAATTCTTGTACTATTGTAACATCTGAGTTGATTGGTAAATTCATCGTCAATCATTTTGCAGGAGAAAGCATAATGATCCTCATCTTCTTAAAATGCCATCCACGAAATTATATCTGCAGAAAAATCCTATAAATATCAATCAAATGAAAGACCTCGATGTCTAAAACTTTCCCTTCCCGAAGAAAAGTTGCGCGCCTTTTGGATGGAAGTTTATGAATGGCAAACGCATTAAGAATTTTACCAATTACTGTAATTAAAAGTTTTTTTAAGTCATTTTATGTTTCTTGTACTTATACTATGTTGTATAAAGCGGTACACAGTTTTTTAATAAAGAGATTGGAAGTAAAACAGTAATTTGTATGAATTACTGGAATAAGTAAAGAAAAAAACAGTTGTTAAGTGGAAAAAGTAGACATGGCCACAATTCAATTAAAACAAAAAACACACATTCATTCGTACCATAAAGGCATTAGTAGAACTGAAGATTCTAAAGAAAACCAAAGTTTTTTTTTTTTTTTTTTTTTTTTTTTTTTTTTTGTCAAAGAAAGACCTCTTTAACCTCCCTTGTGACCAACATTTTGAATTAATCAAGAGGAAATTCAAAAATAATGGTAGGATGTATATCCCCGATGAGTACATTAATGCAGTGGCAAATGTTTCAAACGTAGCTGGCAAATTCAGAATGATCATAACCAACCCTTCATTATTTCATTACTATTAGCACTGATTTCCCTCTTGCTACTAATAATAAAACTAATAATAAAATTATTTAAAAAAAAGGGGGGGGGGAAGAAGCAAAACTCAAAGTAATTTTAAAAACTAGCAATGTATAATTTAATTAAGAATTATGTTTTAACACGCACATTAATAAATTTATACTGAAGAGATAACTCTACGTGTAGGCTCAGTTATAATACAAATAAATTGAGAAATAACAAGCAGAAAATATTATAAAAGAAAGAAAGTGTAATGTTCATTAATTTTATGTATTGTATGCATGTCTGCATATATATTCAATAAAATAATAAAAATTTGTTTTAAATAAATAATGCTGTGAGTTTTATTATTTTTAGTAGCATTGATGCATTTGTATTTTCACTTTTATTTATTTATTTAATTAAATTATTTATTCATTTACTTGTTTTATTCTACATGAAATTTTATACGAGGGTTGCTATTTATATTTCTGGCCTTGGCAACAGTAAGTGTTGCTAGGCGACCGCAGACGATTTTAATCGAAAGTTTGATATTTTTAAACATAAATTCAGCAGACGATTTACCATTATAGCTTTATTTGTGTTGTTGACAGTAAATTGAAAAGTTCTTCTCTTTCAAAAAATGGAATTGAATCGTGAAAATTTTCGTGCGATTATTTTTCATAACTTTCGACGTGTATTGTCAAGACAAGAGTGCTTCGATGAACTTAATTCTTTATACAGCGATAAAGCGCCATCCTACAGCACTGTAAAAAATTGGTATAACGAATTTAATCGTGGTCGATGTTCGATCCAGGACGAATCCCGTGCAGGTCGTCCAAAATCCGTTGTTGTGCCAGAAAAGATCGATGCTGTGCGTGAACTGATAAAGCAAGATCGTCATGTGACATACCGTGAGATTGAGGCGTCTTTGGACATTAGTATGACTAGTATCAATAAAATATTGCATGAACATTTGAGCGTAAAAAAAAATTTGTTCGCGTTGGATCCCGCATAATCTGACAAACGCTCAAAAAAAGGTTCGTGTCGATTGGTGCAAGGAAATGTTGGAAAAATACGTTCAAGGTACATCAAAGGCTGTGTATAACATCTACACAGGTGACGAATCATGGATCTATGCATATGAGCCGGAAACAAAACAGCAATCAACTGTATGGGTCTTCCAAGGCGAGGCAAAACCAACAAAAGTTGTTCGAGGAAGAAGCACATCGAAACAAATGATTGCCTGTTTCTTCGGCATTAACGGTCATGTGGCAACAGTGGCGTTAGAGCAACGCAGGACGGTCAATTCTGAATGGTACACGACCATTTGTTTGCCAGAAGTCATCGGAGAAATTCGAAAAAAGCAGAAGAACAGGCGAATCATTTTTCATCATGACAATGCGAGCTCTCACACATCGACTCAAACAAATGCATTTCTGACTGAGCGAAAGATCGAACTGATGGGTCATCCGCCGTACAGCCCTGATTTGGCACCCAATGACTTCTTCTTATTCGCACACATCAAAAATAAATTACGTGGACAACGATTTTCGACCCCCGAAGAAGCGGTTGATGCATTCAAAACGCATGTTTTGGAGTTACCTCAATCGGACTGGAAAAAGTGCTTTGAAAATTGGTTCAAACCCATGCAAAAGTGTATTGATCATCATGGAGAATATTTTGAAAAACAATAAAACCAATTTCGATCCTACATATTTGTTTTTTCATTATTAGGCCAGAAATATAAATAGCAACCCTCGTAATAACAAACTTTTACGTATTTACTACCGATTTAACACTATAAGGGAAATTTTTCTGAATGTGAACATGGAACCAAGCGTTTTATAAATAAGATTTATGTTAAGATTTAGGTGAATACATTTTTTTTAACTTTGTATTTAGTAAATTCTTAATCATTTTTTTTTTATCACCAAATAATTAAAAAAGAAAAAGAAAACCTTTATCTCTATTTAAAACTTGAAAGTTAAATTAGGCAGTTATTGATTATAAAATTATTTCTCTCATATACTACTTAGCAATATATATATATATATACATAAAAGCAAAATCTTTTTTAACAGAATAATTTAAAATTCATGTTAAGTCTATTGTTTGTTGCTATGCTAAAACCTTCCTTTTTTTATGAAATTGTTTAAAAATATGCTTTTAACATTTAATTTGCAATTTCAAAGAATTTTATATCTTAAAAATGCTCTAAGCATCTTAGATTTTTTTTTCTCCTATGGTCTTTCAGGAATAATTTTTCATACTCCAATCAAATTTAAAATGTTTTTTTTTTTTTTAATGTAAACTCCTAACACTTACTATAAAAAACTTATTAAAACAAAATTTCTAAGAAAATATTTAATTTTAGAAACTAATGTAGCTTAATATTTAAAATTATTTTTCAAAATATGTAGTGAAATAAACTAAAATAAAGAAAAAATGACGTAAATAAATAATAAAATATTAAAACATACAAAGGAGATTAAAATTTTAAAAATCTGGTATGACTCCCCTCGACTTTCCGAATGTTGAGCAATTTATTGCTGTATAAATAAAGTTAGAGAAATCGTTAAAAAAGCAAAAGAGAAAATTATAAGGGTGTGTGATTATTTTTCTTCATATAGTATGTTGCCATTCAAATAATTTGAGCCAATAAATCATAATGATAAATTTTCATTGTGTCCCTGTAAAACACTATAAGTGCTAGACTCCTCCAAACCCATAAATTTCGTTCGATGGTTATCTATAACATGCATATAAATTTTCAGATCAATCGGATAAGCATTTAGACGTTATCACATTTCAAATAACTTGAGCCTATAAACCATAATGATAAATAATTTTTTATTGTTTCCCTGTGAAATATATATACACTCATGGACAAAAAAATTAGCGTACCAAGAAATAATTGCGGGATCGTAACGAAACTTGGCATTAATGTACATGTCGGGAAGATATGCAAATGATTAGAAATGCAGCGTGATTGCGCATTACGTATAGCCGGTAGAGGGCGTTTATTGTCGTTCTCTGTGGAGTATAAAAAAGGTAACCAAAGCTTATTTGAGTGTGCTGGCTCGTTTACAGAGGAAGAGCTGAGGTAGACATGCCATTACGTTGTTTTCGAAGACAATATAAGCAGCTGTCACAGTTTGAGAAGAGAGAATCATCGGCATGATGGAAGCTGGGTGGTCAGCTAGGCGAGTAGCTCGTCAATTAGGCCGCTCTGATTGTGTTGTGAGGAGGTGTTGTGACCAGTGGACCCGCGAGTTGTCATGTACACGAAGACCAGGCTCAGGACGCCCTCGACAGACCAGTCGTCGAGAAGACCGCCACATCGTAAGAAATACACGCGTACAGCTAACTGCTTCATCAGCCGCCATCCAGGCAGAGGCAGCACCTTCACTAGGGGCCCATGTGTCCTCTTGAACCATACGAAGGCGCCTGGCTGAAGGACACTTGGTATCGCGGCGTCCATTACATGTGCCGCCAATAATACCCACCCCCTCTGCTCCGTTTGGAGTGGTGTCACACTCGACGGTGTTGGATAGCAACCGAGTGGAACCACGTCGTGCTTAGCGACGAATCCAGATTCAATTTGGGCAGGGATGACTAACATGTACGTGTGTAGAGGCAACGGGGGGAATACCTCAATTCTGCCTTTTCTTTACAGTTGCACACTGCATCCACAGCTAGTGTGATGGTATGGGGTACCACTGCCTACAATACACGGTCACCCCTAGTATTGATCCATGGCACCATGGCAGCCCAGCGGTATGTCCATAACATCCTGCAACCATATGTGTTGCCACTCATGCAACGGCTCCCAGGAGCCATTTTCCAACAATACAATGCTCGGACTCACACGGCAACGCTGTCACAAGACTGTCTCCGCACTGTTACTACCCTTCCTTGGACTGCCTGATCCCCAGATTTGTCTCCAATCGAGCATATCTGGGATCATTTGGGACGGCGAGTTGGGCATCCCACGAGTTTGAACGAACTAGAAGCAAGGTTACAGCAAATATGGAACGAAATGTCTCAAGACATCATACAGAACTTGTATGCCTCAATGCCCGATCGTATCGCATCGTGCATTCGCGCTAGAAGGGGTCCAACAGGGTATTAAATCCTCCGTTCTTTTACCTTTTTCTCTGAAATAAATTATCCTTTTTCTTTGATTTTCTAATCATTTACTTATATCAAAGTAGTCATTACGTATGTAAAATTTCGTTTCATTTTCACGACTCCTTCTTGGTGCGCTAATTTTTTTGTATATATATATATATATATATATATATATATATATATATATATATATATATATATAAGTACTAGATTCACCAAGATTCACCAAGAGCTATACAGTAAGAGCCACGGTGACCTTTAACACGTATAATCTCTCAGCTCAATCTGATAAGACATTATACGCTATCGCACTTCGAATAATTTCAGCCCGTAGGCCATAATGATAAAAAAAAAATTTCGCCGTGTCCGTGAAAAAAACTATAGTTATTAAATTCATCAAAATCGATATTCTTTGTGCGACTATGACCTGTATGAATTTTCAGTTCATTCAAATAAGGAGTTCAGACGCAATCGCATTTTAAATAATTTCAGCCCATAAGACATAATGATAAGGATTTTTTTTTTGTGTGTGTGTGTCCCTGTAAAAATACTTAAGTGCTATATTCACCAGAATCTTTATGCTTGATGTGCGACGGTGACCTACAGTACTTACATAAATTTTCACCTCAATCGGAGAAGGCATTTAAACGGTTTTAACCCGTAGGCCATAATGATAAAGTATTTTATGTTGTGTCTCTGTAAAAAAAAAGAAAAGAAAAAAAAACTATAAGCACTAGATTCATTAAGAGCTATACCTTTCGAGCAACGGTGACTTTTAACACGTATTTAAAGTTTCAGCTCAATCTGATAAGGCATTTAAACGCTATCGTACTTCGAATAAATTCAGTGATAAAGAATTTTTCGTTGTGTCCCTGTAAAAAAAAAAAAAAAAACTACACTTACTAGATTCACCAAAATTTATACACTTTATGCAACAGTGACCTATAGTATGTGTATAAATTTTCAGTTCAGTGGAATGAGGCATTTAGACGCTATCGCACTTTGAAAGTTTGGGCCCATATAGACCATAATGATGAAGAATTTTTCTTTGTGTTCCTGTAAAAAAAAACTATAAATGCTAAATTCACCAAAATCAATAGGATGGTGACCTATAGCATACGTACCATCTTTCAGCTCATTCGAATAAAGCGTTTAGACGTTATCGTGTTCACTAACTTATATACACACATACATCATCGTAAAAATAGTAAATATGAATTCAGTGGACCTCAAAATGTGTAGAAACACCAAAATCTCAAACTTGGATTTTTGACATGATCACAATACTTTCCTCACTATAGTATTCGGAAACCAAAAAAAAAAAAATGGTTATATTTTAAACTACAGTATTTAAAACAGGGAAAACCGTAAGAGATATTGTACTCAGGATATAGTTATTTATTTGAAAAATAACTGATGGCCAGAGAGTGAAGAGATATATATCTATTTACAGAGTTCCTAATCCATCAAATTTTTTTTAATATCTGTAATTCGTAATAGAAATTTTCACTTTATTTAATAGCAAAAATCCCATGATTAAATAAGACTTTTTGAGAACTGTGGAGATTTGTCAAACCTGGAGATTTGTCAGCTCTGGATTTATGAGTTTGTGCTATATTGAACTAACTATAGTACAGGTTATCGGCCTTACCATTTCGCTGTTTTCATTTCTTTGGGTATGAAATTTAAAGGTTTCTTGGAATCTCGACTTTGAAGTTTTACAAGAGTGCTAGAGCATCAGTTTGTGCTTAAATCACGATACAAAGATAACCTTGTAGCGTAATCTCTATCTTCAAAAAATGGAAACAAGATTTAAAAGAATGCAAGGGGAAAAAAATCATCTCAATACATATAGTGAAACAGAAAAATAAAATTGGGTCATAATCACTCTCTTATATAAAATTAACGAGTAGAAATAAGGTTTCTCATCTTATCATTTCATCTATATCGACTGAACCTTAATATGTGCGTGATCAAGAGCATAAGATTTTTGTTCTTCTCGAAGTAGAACACAATTTAAATACCTCTTATCACATTTTCATTCTCATTTACACTTGCCCAATCTTCTGCAAATTGAATTACGCTGAACATTTCTATTCTATATAATGCTTCTTAATAGAATCATTTATCGTCCAATAAAGCTTCTTAATATCGTAAAAAAGAAGAAAAATAAAGAAAAAGGAATCCGTAATAAAAAAAAAAGTAAAAAGAAAACGTTCTTGCTGTCAAAGAACTCGTCAAGTCCCTATCCCGAAAAAGTGAAGCCTTTGCGTTTCATATATTGTATCGGCTCTAACTCATATCTCTTATCTCTCATAAAAATAGCAAAGAAAGAGGAAGGAAAAAAATCAATGACAAAACGTTAAAGTTTCGACGGGACGATTCTGTTGAAACAGATATTATTCTATTTCTTCCAAAAACGACGCAATCTCATGATGGACAAAGCTCCCTTTTTAAAGCGTTGATGGAATGGACCTCGGAAAAGAGGTTTTTGTACAGAACATTGATGATCGTTATCTCAATAGCAAAACTTCCCGAAGAATCAATTTAAGTATCGTGGTATTCGAAAGAACATAAGTTAGATGGCTTATAGCGAAAGAAATGCTTTTTATTTTTCTTGTTCTTGGCATCTATTGATGGATATAATGACATTTGGACATGGTTTAAATGTTTTCAGATGTTTGTGATTGTACATGAAAACATCTTGAAGCCATCAAGCAAAAAAAAAAAAGTTTTTGTACAATATTATTTAAATTTTGTCATTAAGAACGATGTAAACATATTTTTTTAAACCCAAATAGTTTTTGCTTTTCTTTTTGCTTTCTTTCTATGATATATATATATATATACATTTATATAAACCTGGATACTTTTATGCTGTTTATTACAGAAACTGAATTACATTGGAAGATTTTCTACATCATCCTTAACTCACGCAGTTTGAAATAATATAATCCTTCTATTAAAAATTTTAAAATAAATATAATTTTTATTAATTTATATATAAAATAATAATAATTTTAAAACTTTACCTAAAAAAAAAAAAAAAAAAAAAAAAAAAATGTATAATTGAACGAAAAAATAAAAAATGGGCATTTTAACATTCATAATAATGCTTAAAAATTTAGGATGGAGGCATGTAAATGTTTTATTCATACAGGATGAGCCATGTTAATGGATTACATACATATATTAACTACTGCAAGCACTAAAAGTAATGAATTTTTTTTTTTCATGTAGCTTAACATAAAATTGCAAGGTGGGAACTACATGTCTATCTACATGCTTCTACCATTGTGGAATGAAGCCATTACCATGTAGACCGACATTAAAACTCCATACACGTTGTCGTGGACGTGTTCTTCAAGAAAGCTCCATCATCACAGCACAAAGGTGTTTCAAATAACATTTTAAATAACGGATAGCACCATCCCCAAAAGTTGCAATGCGTGCTGTATTCCCTCAAATTTTGTGAGACTGCAAACACCAACACCTTGTTAAAGACCGTGGGCTAAACTATGCTGATCATAATTGTCAGAGCAAAAAATGTTCTCATCAAGACAATGCTTGTATAAGGAATACACAATAGAGAACTTCCGTCTCTTGGAAATACAATCAACATATTTTGTAATAAATATTGCAATTGCATTTTAAATATTTCCTATCAATATCGCTAACGCTGTATGCTGCCACAAAAAATTGCATGTATTTAAACAAATTTCAGCATATATTATTATGGTATTACATTTATTTTAAACTCGTGTAAACTACAAATGTCGTCAAAACACTATTCAGTTTCTGAGACACATTTTTACGAATTTTGATTCATTTCGTGTTTTAGTTTAATTAGTAGCTATCATAAATGTTTAAAACTTTCAGAATTAAATAGAAATCACGAAAACTCAAAAGTAATTCTGTAAATCAGGACTTTAGTAGTATTAAGTTCAATGCTGTTATTCAATATTTCCACAGAATTTTCAGTAACCAGATTATTTAGACAAACAACACGAATTTCATTGGAGAAGGGGGGGGGGGATTTCAGTTTAATGGCTCATCATTAACCTGGATTATAACCATTTATTATAAAAATTACAGTTCAAGGAAAATTATTCTACCAATAAGCAAACTATAACCTAAAAATCCAAATTTAATATAATAAATTGCAACTCAAATCAGACATTTACCACATGCACATAATACGGGATTATTCTTAAATTGTTATTTCTTGCAATGAGTAACAGAATTATAACATAAAATTATACAAAAATTTCCTGTTAAACAATATCCACAGTGTTTTCTTAATATGCATTCTTGCATATTAAGGAAAATAGTTACGCCTAGCAATTGTTCCACGTAGATTGCATTATACACAATTCAAAAAATATTTTAAATGTCATATTAGTTGCATAAATTACTTTGTAAAGTATTTCTATTATTTAGCTACTTTACTTACGAAAGTGGAAAATTTTTTTAATCGAATTAAAATCAGATAAATTATTACTTTTTAACCTTAAAAAACTGATGAAAAATTAACATTCATGCAAAGATTTTTTCTTTTTGCCAGGTAAATTTTTCTCTCTATTTGACGAATGAAAAGTCTAAATTTTTGCAGCATTTACAAATAAATATGTAAACATTAAGATATTATCCAATCGAAAAATCCTATAAATAATTTCTTTCAAATGTTTTTTAAATATGAAAGCATTAAAGAATATATTAAATGCTCTTCGAGTATTCCACTTAAAACGTTTCTGCCACGTTGCATAGCAATAAATCTTTACGTCGTGGCTCGAGACTGTACATAAACAGGCAAATACTTCCTCTTATTATTGAAAATCATATATAAGTTTTCTACAAAAAAAAAAAAAAAAAAAAAAAAAAAATTATAGGTCGGAGATTGAATAAGCGGGCACATTACCATCGATATTTTTACATATTATATATTATTTTACATCAACATTTTTATATATTTAACATCAATATTTTTACATAAGTGATAAAATAATAATAATAATAATAATAGTGGTGTTCAAGAATCTAATTTACGCCGAACCAAACATAGAACACTATTTCCCACAAATAATTATTTTCCTTTTTTAATAATGAATTTCTGTTAATTACAGATGAAAAAAAAAGTATTAAAAAATGGTGATGATTCTGAATTCCGGCCTTATTCAGGCCCAGTCTTAAACAGATCTATAAAATTATCGTACCATAATCTTATGCATATAATTTTCAGGTCATATAAATCAGTTTTAATTAACATACAAAGGTATTTTCGGATGAGAGAGTGCATCGTATAAATATAATCTTACCTGTTAGTTAAAATTTCCAGTGTAACACAAATTTATTTAACCTGCAGATTATACACAGGAAAATATATTGTTTTTAAACCGTAGCTCTCTACAAAGCTATAGCACTTATTAGATTGTGTAATAGTTGTTAAACATGAAATTATAAAAAATATTGAATTTTTGAAAGATTGTTACTCTGAAAGTGTTCTTTTAAATGACTTAAATTATGAGAAAAAAAATATTTAGTTCTGTAGCGTTTAAAAATGTGGAATGTAAAAAAAAAAAAAAAGTGCGATTCTAAGTTTTGTGTAAAAAACAAAACCAAATGTCGCTTTTGAAAAAGAGAAATTCTTAAATAATTCGTAAATGTTATATAAAAAAGTATAAAAATCACTTTTAAAAACTCGTAGATAAAATTTTTAAAATTTTTAAATTCATGAATTTAAAAATTTTAAGCACTGTATTCTACGTAAATTTAATCTACTCATTCCTTTCTCCCCCCTCCCCCTGTACTATTAAAAACTTAATGACCGGGATATCAACAAACCTACTGGTGGGGTTTATAAAATCCCTATTAAATATAATGATGAACTTTTTTGCTACATTGGGCAAACACGACGCACGCTTAAAGCAAGAATAAATGAACACATTCGAAATGTTAAAGAGAAGAAAAGCTCTATTCTAGTTGAATTTCTTTACGAGCACTCTGAAGCTATTCCTCTGTGGACCCAGGCCGAAGTAATTTCAGCCCCTCGTGACTTTCTAGACCTTCTAATGACAGAAGCAATAAATATTATCAAGTACAATAAAGTTATTAACTCCAAGGATGATGCATCACTTCATAAAATCTGGCACACGTTGTACTCGTAACATCATTGAAAATTGTATTGAAATCCTTTTTTTCAAGTTTTTTGTGACTGTGCGACCTTTTGTGGACTGCATTTTTTTTTTTTTTTTTTTTTTTTTTTACTTTAACCGTATTGAACTTCTCAATTATATTTTGCTGGCTACTATGTTACTTAAGTACACCTGATGATGCTATTTAATAATAGCGAAAAGCTTTGTGTCTGGTTTTAATAAAAAAAAATTATCTACGTGCTTTTAAAAATGATTTTATACTTTTTTATATAATATGTGTACACGTAAAACGCTTTCTAATTTTAAACTTTTAGTAGTTTTTAACTCGTTAATGTGTTTACTTGTTTTAACAAAATAAAATGTGTATTTTTGGACTGAAAATAAAGTACTGATATAGAATTATCACGTTTTAGCTTTTTTATATTATTTTATTGTATTTATTTATTTATTTTTTATTTATTTATTTATTTATTTTTATTTTTATTTTTTATTTTTTATTTTTTTACAGATAGAATAAGAAATAGAATAGATGTAATTTTAAAACTCTAAATTTTATATTCTTACAGTATTGTGAATTTTTTTTAAACATGTTTCTTTTTTTTTTTTTTTTTTTTTTTTTTTATTCCTAGAAATCACTGTTGAATATTTCTAGTGAAAAGATAAATTTTTCTTTGCCTTCAATACATTTTTAATTCTTCCATTTAGATTAAATTTTAATCCAATTTTACCAAGAAAAATTTTTTTTTCATTCTTTTTTATTAAAAAAAAAACTATGTATTTTTCTTTTAGCAATTTTTAAAGACGTATATAGAGTCTAGAAAATTTTTCCATTATTCTAATAGAAAACTTTTTTTATATGCACCTTATTTTTTTTTTTTTTTTTTTTTTACAAATTTAAACCATGTTTTTAATTTTAAAAAAGAAAATGAAATTGTTACGAGTATAAGCTGTGAAAAATCTTGATTTCGCGTAATTTAATTAAATAAAGCTAAAATATTTTTAGAAGATTTATAATTTAAAACGTGTAGTCTTATTTTTAACAATTTTTCGTGTTCATATTGCTTAAAACGTTTTTTTTTTTTTTTTTTTTTTTACTTTTTTTTTCGTAAAAATTGTGTGTTTAACTGACTATCAGCACTTTTTTAGAGGAGAAGAAAAATATTTTTGTTTTTTAATACTTTTTCTAATAAACCCACGGATTTATAAGAATTTGAGATATTATGAGAAAAAAGTTAGTATACTTTTTAGTGAGTTTCTATTTTCTTGCAAAATTAAATTGTTTCATTGAAGTTTACTTATTAAAAATGTATTAAAACTTAAAAAAAAAAAAAAAAAAAAAATGTAAAACTAAACAAAGTTATTCTTGGTAAAATAGTTTTATATTCTTTTATATATATAAGAAGAAAGTGTTGGATTCGTAAAAAATTTTCAACT
The DNA here is from genome assembly GCA_963930645.1 of Salticus scenicus. Taxonomy (NCBI): domain Eukaryota; kingdom Metazoa; phylum Arthropoda; class Arachnida; order Araneae; family Salticidae; genus Salticus; species Salticus scenicus. The sequence goes on from OZ005648.1 coordinate 240,647,193, forward strand.
CCAGTTTTCGGCATATTTACTCGTTTTGAGATGTCCTGAACACAATTTGACTGTTTTTAGAAAATGTCTGTATGTGTTAGTGTGCCTGTGTGTGTATCACAAATTTTGTGGATACACACATTGGTTCATTGGTTCGTATCTCACGAACCAATGAACGAAATTTAACCAAACTTGGTATTTAGCTGTTGGATCTTGACCCAAACTGATGCTCACTAGATTTGGGGATCAATCGTTTAACAGGTGGCGCTTTCATCCCGCTTTTTCTAAATTTTGAACATGGCTGCATAGGACAAAATTTCGAATAAATGTACATTTTGAGAGTTATTTTTTATGCATGTTTGTAAATTTTATATGAATTGCTGACAACAGCAGCAATAAAATAGGGGGAAAGCGTGTGCATGTAGGAGCATTGCTTCCCTTCTTCCCCCAAGTTGTAAATTTTCAATGTGGGTGTCTATCGAAAGAACTCGTTAATACCTTTCAAATAAACGGTTGAACCACAGATCTGTGATATTTTTAAACGAAGTTATCGATATTTTTATTTTATTTTTTTTTTTTTACGAAAAAAAAACTTTATTTCTTCGTACGTGTGCACAAAATTAACTCTCTTTCGGAATTTAGAGTTATACTACTTTGAGATAAAAACAGTCTGCATCCATCATGGAAAATAATTTTAATAAATAAATTTCTATTGTGTAAATTTGAATAGAATTGTATATACAAGAAAGTTTTGTGGTGGCCACAACATACTAGTTTTAAATTTAAAAAAAAAATAATAATAATAATTAAATTAAAAAAAGGTAATTTATTAGATTTTTTTTTTTTTTTTTTTTTTTTAGATGCCTTTAGTGATCAATGATAAATCTTAATTTTTACATTAGTAAATTTAAAGCAAATGTCTCTGCATCACACCCTGAAAACGTGAACGAGAAGTCTACGGAGTAAAAGGCTCACTTCAATCTTTAAAGAAAGTGCCGCTTTAGAAAAGAAATATTTATAATTAATCAATGAATATAAAAATTGAATTTAACAATTCATTTTATTCAAGATTTTACTTTTACGGTATGAGAAACAATCCTGATAATTAAAAGATGGCGTGTTCAAATCCAAGTTTAGGCATAGATGTTTATAGTGGTCTAAAATCTACTCTAATCCGTGGGTTCGGTCTAATGAAACTGAATGTCTGAGAGTATGACCGTACAGCGACACTTAAACTCAAAAAAACCTAACAATTAGTTGTTGTTTTTTTTTTTTTTTTTTTGAGGGGGGGGGGGTGTACTTTATTGTTAAGTTATTTTTTTATTGAAGTTAAAATTGTAAAATTATGCTTAGTTGATGTAATGAAACATCGACTAAAAGAAATACATTTTTAAATGTAAATTATGTTGATATAAATGCCTTTCCATACCAGGCAAAATATATTTAGAAATGATAGTTTTAATAATTAAATTATTTACATTAGATGACTCGCTCAAAAAACTCTCTAAATATTCTAGAAACATGTCACTAAAAATGATATAATTTGATCGAATCAATTCAAAACGTGTACGATTCTCCGCTTCCACTCGAGTACTCCGTGAAACAGACTGATAAGCAAACTTTCCATCGTTTTCGAACACCGCAGTTCGGAATTTTCTGTAGTGTTTTCCAAAACTCGCGTAAATACTGTAGAGGACCCCTTAAAAGTACCAGTATGAAGTGAACGCTACTCAGGCCTAAGTCCCTACAGTAGAAATTGCCTTTAGCCCTTAAACTATCATAAAACAGAGCGGCGCGTACTCACTCAAGCCATTACGCTAGTGATGACCAATATTGTACTAGGCAACTTCATATAACTTATAGTCCTTGTGTTTGCAATTTGTTGAAACAATATCTCAATAAATTTAAATATAAATATAAATATAAAGCCTCTGATGTTCTGTAACAGAATAATTGCAACAATAACTATTATATCCTAAATAAAATTATACCCACAAATGCAGAAAACAGATATAACAATTTTTTGTCACATTTTTCATGAATGTTTTATCGTTGCAAGTTAATTTTACATGTCTCTAAGTGTGTCAACTAATACCTACTTAAAAAATCGATACCATGCCATAGAATTTCAAAATCATCTAATAAATACTTACTACATTTCATTGACAGATTGATAACTATTTTGCCTTCTTTATTAGAAGTAGGAACATGCAGATTATTATTTATTTTTCTTAGTCTTAGTCATATGAACAAAAGTAACTACTTTACTCGGTCATTTTAATGATTTATGCTATTATGTAAATATAGAAGTGGTCAATACATTTCATCTAATTAAAGTGTGTTAATAAATAATCACGATCATGTCTGATTTGAAGACTCTTTATCAAAGCACGTACTCGAATGACGTTCGATGAACACTTATCGACATTTTTTCCCTCTTTAAATGATTAGTATTAAAAAAATCTACATAACACCACCATAAATTAGACTAGAAGTTAAAGTAGAATTTTAATTCAAAAGCAATACACATTTTTCTAATTTTTAAAATAGAGCTATTACTATTAGAATCTCAGAAAGTTATTTTGGTTAATAGGACATTTTAAAGTATTTATTTAATCAAGTTATCAAAGTTCTTACTTTAATAATACAGTACGAGAATTTTTAATTATTTTTATTTTCATTTTTTTATATACGGAAATTAATATATATGTTTTTTTTTCTTTCTAAGAAAAAATGCCATCCAATTAAGTATTTGTTGGTATCAAAAGAAAAAAAAATTTATTAATTATTCCACGTTAATTTATAATTCTATTATTTCCACGCATCTGTTTATTGTTAATTTATAATTCTACGCATCTATTTATTTGCTACTTTTAATCTGAAACATTCCTTCAAATTTTTTAAAATAAAATCTAATATTTTTTGGTATAGTTGAACATTAGTTTCCTTTACCAAGATTTCTTTTATTCAGAACAACTTAAAAAAATTACTATGTTTCAATCATTTCACCCCTTCAACCTTAAATTACAATATTAAATGCAGTCGTCTTCAATAATAAAACACTGTCACAACTTCTGTAATTCTGTATAATTCAATATTGCGTGAGCAAATAATAAGAATAAGAATAAAACACCAAACTTTTGTCCACTAAAAGGAATTCTTTGTAAAATTTAAAATAATAATAATAATAAATACAAATACAACTTCACACCTTATACTACTCCTTTCATAATTTATCAGAGATCCTTTCAATATTTTTCAACTGACTAGATGATGATACATGACAGATATACACTATCTGACAAATGCAGGGTAGCTAAACTATAATTTTATAAGTGATAAAACTGTTCACTTCACGCCCCATTTACTTTGAAATGGTGCTTAAAATAAATATTTAACGAGCGTAAAAATCCAACAAGTAGAGAAAATATTTTAGTTTGCACTAAAATTATGCTCTCTAGTACCCGTTATGGGCAAAGAAATGCATTGAACTAGCGATGTCTGTGCATAAAAATAAGCTTCAAACATTTTAATTGACGGTACACATAACCCAAAACTGCTTTATGCATCACAAAAGGCATTTTCTATAATATTAATATTAGTAATAAAATAATAAATTGATACACAAATATTGTGTGTGAGCGGTTGAAAAATGTACACAGAGACATCTCTCAAATATCTAACGATCATAATTTTCTTTAATTAATACTATTTAAGTACATTCTGTATCATATATTTCGATATTATAAATGCGAAAATTCTTTATTTTTATCCTAAAATTGTCCAAGAAACAAACGATAAAGAAAAGAATTTGTTTGAATTCTGCACAAGTTTAAATCATAAGCAAACTTCCTTTTGATCTAAAATGTTTATCTTAAATTAATATTTATAAAAAAATAATAATAATAATAATGTTTGAACTGATAGTAGTTTAATAATTCTTTATCTAAAACAATGTATGCTTTATATGTAGTTATTATAAAACATATTGAAAACTTTAACCTCAATAATAAATAATTTATTCATTCTCTCTATATACGGTACGATATATATAAAATTTTACATAATTATACTTAGCGGACTTGAGCAACTGTAAGTATCCACATGTTCTGAAACATTCTTATTTTTACTTTTAAATTTTAATTTTGAAGTTATATCGCAACAGTTGCATGTAATATTTCCTCTTCCTCCGTTTTATAGAAACATTAATAATGTTTAATTTTTCCATAAAAAAGAACTTACAAATCCCCAATTTTTAGATAAAGTGTTTGCCTAAAGAGTACATTCATAAATGAAAGGGAAAAATTTATTAAAATACATCAAGGCAAAATCTAATTTGTATTTGCATAAAATAATGTCAGAGAATTATTTGCATCTATGAAAACTAAATATTTTGTAATTATTTTTTTAATTTTTCCTCATTCCAGTTGATTTTCATTTATTATTAAAAATGTTAGAATTTAAAAATAATTATACATTTTATTCATTATTTATAACTACATCGTTATATAATTCCATAATTGTCAACTTGTATATTTTTTTAACACCGAATTTTTCTGAGTAACAAATTTCATCTTACTGAATCATAGAAAACTGCTAAAAATTATTCAAAATTTTTATTCAAAATGCCCGGTACTAAAAAGATGTACAAGTTAATAGGTATGCAAGTCACTATTAAAAATTAAGTACAATTTCGGATCAAAAATTGTATCAGGTCTAGGATGTCTGCGCAGGTCGAAATTTTGAGGCATTGGAGCTGCCCGGCTCGTATGAAAGTTTTATTTACACGGCCGAGCCCGGTGTGATATGTAAATGTTTGCGACTGGCTCGTTTATTTTATTTTATTTTTATTATTTTTCAATGTATGGCTTGGTCCTTTAAAAAAAAAAAAAAAAAAAAAAAAGAAAAGAAAAGAAAGAAAGAAAAAAAAGAAAATGCATTTCCATACAAATTATTTGTGTATCTACTTTACAGAGGTTTTACATAGCCAAGCAATAGAATATCTTTTAACAAAACTGCTGATCTTTTAGAAGACTCTACATATAAACAGAAATTCATTATTATGGACGGACAAAAGACACACAGATATACAGAAAGCCACATCTAAAATATTAGTATTTATCAAAGAATGTAGGAAGGTATTAAGAATGGTTAACACTACTAAATATTTACTTTTATCCATTTACAGTTATATCCCGTAATGTGTCTGAATTGTTTGTTATCCTGTAAGCAAAACATTAATGCCAATCTAGCCATTTTCAATGGAAAAGATGCTTATGCGAATCTGAAAAATGATGTTAATATCACTGCATTTAGTGCCCTGGGAAGTAGCGAAAAAGTACTTTAAAAATATCCTTCTAAGTCTGTAGACTCTACAGACCATAGGACATAAAGACAGTTACATATCTAATCTCTTATGTTTGTACATGTGCGCAAACTAGTAGCGAGAGGCATATACAATTTTAAATAAGAAACATGCAACTGTGACTTTAAATAACATATGTCGGTTTCGAGACATGTTTAAAATATTTGCGGAAATTAGAGCAAAAACAGACAGACAGTAAAACAATCAAGTTTAAATTATAAACTATTTTTAACCTAACAAAATTTCATGTGACTTATTAACCTACAAAATTATGTAAAATAAATGTCTAAAGAAACATTTTTTTCAATTTAACTTTTTCTTTAGTTAACGAGGTAAGTGTAAACAACTTAACCCTTTGCTGGTCCAATTTAATTTCAAACCTCTGGTCAGTTTTACCGAATTTAGTTATTTTACATTTAATATCCGCCACTAAATTTTAATAGTAACGATTACGAATCACTTTGAAGGTTATTCTTCCTTTATTTACAATTACACGTCAAAATGGTTGGTGATAGTTGAATAAAAAAGTCTGTAAATTTGGCAACACTGTTTAGAGCGCTTTAGAGTGTTACGACAAGAAAAGGGTTAATTTAAATAAAACAGATGAAATTTAATCCAGGCCTGTACCGACATGAGTATACAGAAAAATCTTAAGCCCAAGTCAAGTTCAGTCGCAGGAAACAAAAATATACTAGATTTGCGACCAAATTGAAAAGTTTGGCCTGAACGCAACCTCTAATCAGATGATTAAATAAACTAAAAGCTAAATTAATTAATTATAATATTATGTACTCTTGAATATAGAACCAATATGAGAGAAAATCTGTTTTTTTTTTTTTTTTTTTTTTTTTTTTTTTTTTTCCCTTCAGTGTTTTCAGCAAGTATTGTTCCTAAAAAAGGATAATCTACTAAATTAAGAAAAATATCAGTATATAATTTTAGACTTATAATTTTTAAATAATTATTATACAAAGTAAGATTATTTTAGAAAAAAGTTGAATTGATTATAAAATTTTATAGCTTGACTTATAAAGTCGCACCACTTAAAGATCCCTTCCGTGGAGGATCAAAACTGCGATACCACCTCCAGGTGTGAATCCCAGACCGTCGCCAACAAACCAACCCCAACAAACCAACCAACCAACCCACCACTTAAAGCAGAAAAGCATTACTGTTTGTAAGTAATAATATGAGATTTGATTACAGTGTAGTTTAAATTTGCAATTTGGGTTTTAGAATGAGCAAGCAATATAGTTTGAATAACTTTATATTAAAAAATATAAGTAACTCTTTGTAAATCATGGTAAGTTCTTTCTAATCATTCATGATAAATTACTTAATTAGATTCCTTAAGCAAATATTTAATAATTTTCTTTTAACAACCTTAAAGATAAGCTGCAATTGCACTCTCCTTGAATGCTCTTAAAAGAAACAAGCTTATAATAGTATGTCTACTTTTGAAAGAAAATTATTAAATTAATTAAAATTAAACTGATACTATAAAAGCAACATTTTATTTTAATTGAAGTTATGATATATTTTGAATGCAATTTAATTCAAAATAATAATAAATAATTATAATGATTAAATAATTCAATCCGCTCCAATGAATGACGCATATGCTTTACTATCGTATTATGCAATCCCATTTTAAACTCTTTGTTTGTACAGTTGTAAATTGTTTCTTGGAAGATGTTGATGAGGTGCTAAAAAAAATAGCACGAAACATTTATACTTTATGTATTTTAACTTTTTGAAATTGTGTTTTACGATGTATTTTAAATAAATGTCTCTTATCTAATTGTTTTTAAGCATGTTAAGTTAAGTAAGTGAGACTTTTTCTTTTTAAACATTTTAACTGAATAGTGAACAATTTATAGTTTTAAACAAAATATCTACTAGCCGCCTTCATTAAACAGCTAATTCCTCACGCCGCAGAATTCAGACTGTAGAAAACTAGTGTTCTTAACTGAATGTATTAGAAAAAGAATTCTGACTGGGGAAAACCCTACCTGAATATCCACTCTCCGTGAGAGTCCTGATTTCGGTAAACTTTTGCTAACAGGTGCCTGTTTTTTTTTATCTTGGCAGGCTTTAACAGCCTGATCAAATCCCGAAAATAACCTAAACGTACAAGCTCCCGCTTGGTAGCACTCATAACCCAATGTGTTGTATTAAACAGTACGACAAATTCACCACATGAAAAAAATATTATTAATAAAAATACATTATTTGTTATTGCAAAAAGGAATTATTTTTTTTAATATGACGTCAATTCTACATTTTTTTTTATTTTTTTCACGTTCATTTTGCACATGCAAATATATATTGTCTCTTTTAACCATGACATTGTATTCCGCAGATTTGTCAAAAATCTGTCCAATTTGAAAACATAAAATAACTGAAAAACGAAATAGAAATATATATATATATATATTTGTACATGTTTAGATTTTGTAAAGATATACCTGAGTACAAAATTTGTTGGATGTAGAATACCACTTTCTATCCAAAAACGAGATGACAAACTACTCATATACACAAACTCAGATTTATTATAAACAGAAATATATAAACAACTATAATAAAATAAAGTGTAAAATAAGTATTTTTAAAAAATAATCTTTAAAAAAAAAAAAAGAAAATTATGAAAGATATTATGTATATCGTTTATGCAGAAATAAATAAATTTTTTTCTTCAATAATTATTTCCATAGAAAGAAAACTTCAATATTTTTAAAAGGGTTATTCCATTTACTTTATATTGAACAGTTTAATAAATATTCAAGAGGAGAAAGCATTTGACAGTTCCAAAAAATAAATTCCTCCCAGCATTGAAATTATGGTGCTTAGAACTGCCTCTGCACAGAAAAACCAACGCATCTAGACCAGTGCATTAAAAGAACAAGAATACTACTCGGCGTTATTCTATTTATTTATTTTTTGGCTTTAAATTACCAGGAAACTGTATTCCAGACAGAATGACTTTGATTTGTGGTGAAACCAAACGTTTCTCCCTGTATACGGAAGGAGGACGTAATATCACCGTTGGGACGGAATGTGACGGAACAGTTTTCGTAAGTGTTATCGATCCTAGGAGCGAGCGAGCAAAAGGAATGATCGTAAAAGAGAGCCACAGCGTGACTTGAATGGACCTTACAACTAGCCTACGAGCTCGGGCTTCTTTCCGAGTCGTAAAAAGCGGACAATGGTCAAGGACTGTAAGAGAAAAGTGCTCGATGGGGGTTTTTTCTTTTTTCTTTACTCCATGGTTTTTTGAGGCACGTTCAAAGGCACTAGCCGTAGAAATTTTATTAGATTACAATGTAGCTGATATCGTTTTTGCAGGCGTTGTTGACAAATTTACTAGTACGTTGTACGACCGTCTCGAGTTTCTTTGATATTATTATTTTTCGGAGGATACGAAGCGAACTGAAACTGAATGGGAAAACAAAATTTTAAAAAGTAAGTTTTTTAGCGCGGCACTTAAAATATTGGATCATAAAATGGATAAAACAATAAAATGGGGAATGGTTTTATTTCGAATAAAGTTTGTGAACTTACAAAATGGGTTTTTAAACTTTAGAAACAATGTTTTCATGCATAAATAATAAAGTGAGTTTGAAGAAAAAATATCATGACAAAATAAATAAATAAATAAAAATTATTTGTACGTTTCTGTTAGAATAAATGAAGTAACAAGTATATTTTTTAATTGCCTAGCTTACTTATTTTTCCTTAATCATATATATATATATATATGACAAAATTTTTTTAATTAAATTTTCATATTTATCAAAACTCGTGACAGAAATGGTACATATATAAAAGTCAAGTACCTTTTAAAATATTTAAAAAAAAAAAAAAATCTATAATAAATACTTTTTCCTTAAAACCAGTCCACGCTGCATAGCTAAAAGACGTAATAATTATAGTTTTATAATCAGTAACAAAGAGGTTAAGAAAGATTTAATCTATTTGATGAAAGATTTAATCTATCTGCATGAAAGATTTAATTATTCCAGAAATAGTAATAAAAATTATTTAAGCATACTGTGAATAAATATATTTTATGAACGTTAGCTCAAAACGGAAATAGATAAACGATTAGATTTTATTATTATTATTATTATTATTAACTAAATGGATTTTCAGTTTCATGCATTAATTCTTTAAATATTTATCTAACAAGGAAACATTCAAAAGGTGTCATCTTCAAAAAGTATTGAAAAAAATATATGTAATTCTACTCTTTATAAAACACCAGAAAGTGAAAAAATTATCGGCTGAAATTAATTACAGCGACCCCAAAAAATTATCAAAATTAAGCATATTTGGCGATTTAGCGCTGTTAGGCGATACGTTTGCAAGCACTGAGATTGCCGTGAGTACAAACAGAACCGTGTTTTCCTTTTCCGCCAAGTACTCAAAATCAATCGCCTAGCAGTGTGAAATCGCCAAATATGCTTAATTTTGATAATTTTTTGTGGTCGCTGTAATTAATATCAGCCGATATTTTTTTCATTTTCTGGTGTTTTATGAAGAGTAGAATCAAATATGTTTTTTTCAATACTTTTTGAAGATGACACCTTTTGAATGTTTTCTTGTAAGACATGAATTATAAACTTAAATGTTGCTCAAAAAATGCATATAAATTTTTAAAATTTAAATCTTTATACGATTCTCCGTACAAAAAAATTTTATTACACTGAAAGAGAATTCTGTGAGTGATATCTAGAAACTAAATAGTGAAATTAGTAAAAGTAGTTCCGTGTCATTTTTACAAAATCTAGTACCTTTTGCTAGTGAGTTCTAGAAGCCCCTGTTAGAAATCTAGAGCATTTTCTTATATTATCGTGGTTAAATTCATTTAAAAATCTCTGCAAATAAATGCACAGGCAAGTATTGGTAATTATAATATTAGCTTATGACAAAATTCTGAAAAATCAAACAAGAATTTCTCGTAATATTTAATATCCATAATATTCTTTCACCATCTAGAAAAGTATAAACTGGAAATTCTCGATCATTTTGTCTATTCAGGTTATTTCTTTACCTTATATACATAACTCGGAAATCTGAATTCCTAATTTAAAGAATCAGAAAATGACTACTTATTCATTCTAGATGAAAGCGGTACATATTTTTTCCTCAGTGTTAGTGAAACATACCATATACTCTAATAAAGTTACATACAAAATTTTAGCCTTGTTTTTAAGAAATGCATGTTTTTCAATATCTCGACATAAGTTCTAAGAAGTAAAAAAAGTCGCCAGATTTCATTTCAAGGGTCATACACAGATTACGAAATTTAAAAAAAAATGGTAATGTTAGTAAATAAAAACACTTGCATTCTAATTAGTCAGTAATCTTTAAAAATCTTTGTAGAAATGTTTCTTTAAAACTTTTTATGATATAATGCTGAAATTTTATACATGGCCTTATTAGGTTAGGATATACATTTCACTTACTAGGAATTATTTGTATAAATGACGTATATTTCTTGTTTTCTCTATTTTTTGACGTATATAAGCTCAATATTTAGGATATCAATGTGTATAGAGAATGTGTATACTGCATATGAAAAATTTCTGATTGCTTTTTCTCACATAAAAAACATTACATATAAATAAAGAATGTTTAAAAATTAAAAATATGAAAATAGTGTATGTACAAATTATGATACAGAATTTATATGAAAATTTTCATGTAAATCATTAATTCTAATCATAAATTCTAATTATTTATTTTATCGTTTCTTTGTTTCTTCGTAATTCTCTTCTCAACTTTGCAAAAATAACAAAACTTCCAGTTACTTATGAAATTTAACGAAATTTTTAAGAATTGCAAAATTTATTAGATCAAATATACTTTTCGAATGATTGCAGCTCTAATTAGTTGAAGAATAAAAAATAGTTATGCAAGTCAGATAAACCCCTATAATAATTATTAAATATAATAAATCATTTTTTTTTAAATCACTTACATAAAATATTAAAATTTAAAAATATGAAATTTTAAGCAATTTATCAACATTTATGTAGCAGCATCTCATACCCAACAAACGATACTTTCATAAGAAATATTAAGAAAATCTTGCTCGGAGCAATATATGCATAATAATCTAGAAATTTATCAATATGTCAGTATATTTTAAACTTCAAAAATTGCATATCCATCAAAAGGTATGTCTTTGACTTAAACAAGCGCCGAAAGAACTATGTAGTGACTATATTCCTTTCATGTTGCGTGTTCATGATTGTGTCCCAAATGTTCCTTCGTTGTCCCTCACACTCTTGTCCCTACTCCCCAATACGGCTCAACTTTTAAAAGATGCGTGCATATAAATAGCGTGCTTATTTACCATAAATCTTCACTTCAACCAAAATCAGTTTTAAACAATATAGTTAATGGGTATTTCTTGTTCATAATTTTGAAAACTAAAACTGAATAATTCTATAATCCGTTACAAAGTGCTTCTGACGTAAATCATTACTTTATGATAGGTATTCGCTATAATTTTACAAAATATTGATATTATATATATATATATATATGTATGTATATATATATATATACATTGGCTGTATATGATATCGTTTTTGTTATGATTTAAAGCTAGTTGGGACACTGAAATGCAATATAAACATACAGGTCGTCATATAGAAGAATATGTTTGATGCTTTTACTTTGAATAATGCAGAAAATTTTTTTATCTCATTCCTCCCCCCCCTCCCCCCTCCTCCCGCATTTGACATTGCTCACAGAACTCGATAAGTTCAAATTAGGACAATACAATGTTTTGAATGTAAACATAGATCTTAATATTTAAATTTTATGTTTTTACGGCTACATATTTTATTTGGATTTACTGTTCGCAATATTAGTACATCTTAATATATTGAAAGAACAAATTTTAAAAATCTGCATCTTATTAAAAGTCTTATTAAAATATCCTTTTACTAAACTCTAGTTCTAGAAAATCCAATTTATCTTGTTCTTTTACAGAAACGATTAAGCTAACGAAAACGATACTACTGTGTAAACCAAGAATTTGTCCTGATTCTATAAAAATTTTCAAGTACTATCTCTATATAATACAGATTTATAATACCAATACCGGATTTTCTGCTGATATATGTTTTTGAATTATGCTGACAACAGACAAACAAATACACGGACTTATAGAAAATGAGACATACAAATTAATCGCTAAAAACGTAACTTTCATATTCAAGAAACCTGAAAACATGTAAGTACGGTATAATCTCAGTTTCGAAAATTTCAAGTTCAAAACATTGCATTATCTTCCTTACATAAGCAAAAGAAAGTAGAAAAATGTAACTACACCCAAATAAAAATGGAAAAATATAAAAACTGGCAATGTTTATAGGATACAGTAATAAGATTTCCACCGAATTATTAAAACTAAAATGATTGTTTTGACAAGGATTTGTGAATAATATTTTTTTCCTTATGAAAAGGCATAAATAATGTTAAATGAAGCTGAATTTCTACCTCCTCAGTTTATAAATTAATCTAAGTAAATAAACTAATAAGAATATCGTAATTAATTTATTTGCATAGCGAATATAAATTTACACGTGTCACTGGCTCAAAATAAACGCACCACAAATTATTAAATCTCTGCAACAGCAAACAATACACAGCCATAGTGAAAAACCATGCAGCGAGATAACAAGCAATTCCACACTTGAACGCTTCTCAATACCGTAGTTTAGCTTAAACTTCCCGTTAACTTTAGGACGATGTCATTACACACCTGTTTCATTTCCTGCGATGGTACATAAAAACAATACCACAGATTGTTTTTTAGACTTTTTCAAAAAAGAATTATACGTTTTTGTATGTTCATAAAAAAAAATACACTTTTTGTACCGACAAAATGAAAAAAAATAATGTTTTTCTTGAGATAAAAAAAGAAAAAAAGAAACATTTCAACCAATTAAAAAAACATCATTTGTTACTACAGAATTCACGTTTTTAACTCAAAATAATGCAGTGTAAGTAAAATAATATCAGACTAGAATATATTCGTCACCAAAACTGAATTAATTTTTAACAAAACTATCATATAAAGAAAATTACTATTTTAAAACTGTTTTCAAGCTTCGTATTGGGAGCTTGAAAAAATATATTAACATAAATTAGCTTCGTCGTCTTATGAAACTCCCAAATAATTAATTTATATAAAAAGCAAAGCCATTCTGGAACGTCTAGATACATGTTTATCGCCTTGTGGAAAGTATTGAGAGAATTATGTTGGTTTTTAGAATTGTCCAAGAATCACTTAAAATTATAATACAGAAAAAAAATTAAAACATTATAAATTATGTGATTTTTTTAATCAAATCCTCTTATCCCTACACTTTACATTTTGATTATAATTAATAAAACCATCACTGATTAACTCTTTGCTTGATAAAGTTTAAACAATTCAAGTTACTATAATTCAAGGAGGAGGGGGGATCTAAAACTTAGACTGCAGAAGTATTTTTCAAGTATACAAAATTGGTGTGCAACTTCTTTTTTTTTTTTTTTTTTACGTATAAAAATATACTTTATATATAAACATATAGGTTCATTTTAATTAAAGTAATATATATTTTTTAAATTCTTAAGAGCCTCTTCTATTTATCACATTTCTATAAAAAAAAACTGCAATAAAAAAATAATCAGTCATGTTTCGAATGCTATGTAAAAATATTACGTTTTTTAAACCTATCAGGGGCAAGCGTGTGTTTAATACGTAATGCAATGCACACTTAAACACACTTATTTTTTTTTTCTTTTAATACATTAAGATAATAAATACAAATTCATTGTATATTAATTTGTTTTTTATATAAATTCTAGTGTGAATTTAAAATTACGGAAAATCAATTATTTTTCTTCTCTTATATGGTTAAACAATATAATTTCACAGGGTAATTAACGTTTGAACTGCTTTCTTTTTGTTAAAAATAAATAAATAAATAAAAAATCTTCATTGTGAAAATTTTATCCTTATATATACTAGATATAGATACCCCACTGAGTACGCAAAGTAATTTTTTTCGGATTATGACCGGAAAATATATCATATGGACGATTCCATTGCAGTATTCTGAATTTGTTGTATTTTTTAAAGTCTGTGAACTTTTTTGCTTTAGTGTGTCGCCCTGCTTGTGATTTAAGAAATATTTATTGCACTTCTTTACAAATTTTAGGAAATTAATGTAAATATACATATATATATATTAATTAAGATGAAAAAATCATGCTTAAAATTTTTAAATTTGAATAGCTAAATAATTTTTAAAGCATATTTTCGAAAATATAATATAATAAATATCAGCTATTACATCTTTCAATTATGGAACTAATATTACATCGTTTCTGTGTATATGTTATAAAGGACTAGCCGTCATCAGAAAGTGCTAGAGATGAATCTTTCTGATATGAGGCGTGATTGTCTTATGATATTGTACATAAATGAAACTTCTTTTTCCCCTTTTTAATACAAGTATTTAAATTTGCATTAATGCCATTTGTAAATAAAATTTGTAATTAAAAGATTACTATAAAAGAAAAATGCTTGTCTATGATTAAAAAGTTTGTGGCTACGAACAAAAAAATAATTAAAGAACTTTTATCATATTGTGTTGATCTAATATTCAATAATGGCATTAAGTGGTTTTGTAAGAAAAACAGAATACAAAACATTTTTAAAACGAATGCCCTTTAACGCGAACATTTAAACAAATGCCCTTTTTCCATTATTTATTCCTTTTTAAACCATACCTTATTTTATAAAGCCAAAAGAGATAACACTTCAAAATGAAGCACGCATACAATTTTTCTACAGATTTCCAATAAAAATAAACTGTTATTTCATAATAAAAGATATTTTAGAATTGATTACATAAAAACATAAAAAATATAAATGAGAATCCTACATCAAATTTTAAATTTCAGAAGTCTATTTAACTACAAATCCAAATAATATTATAGTTTTAAAACATTAAAGAACACGCTTTTATAGAAATGTGAACTAAAAAAGCACAAAATATCTATCTTAGTATTAAAATGCAGGGTAAGAGAAAATCACATCATAATATTTAACTACATTTAAATCTTTAGTTAAAATAACTTAGAATTAAACAAAAACCATTTTTAAAAAATCTCCCCTGACTGGGATCGAACGCTGGACCTTTAGGTTCGTAGCGCGGAGCCTTACCTCAACGCCACATCGTTCACGTAGGGAAAGTATTTTTTTACAATATAATTTTTTTGTTTGCTCCCAGAGCAGTTACAAACATACATACAGGTGACAAACATACATACAGGTGAAGCTAATGAAAGCGTGTTAAATACAAGACTGTATATGATATACGAGGAGAAATATTTTCTTCAAATTAAAACCTTATAGCTAATTAAAAACCTGTAAATCAGGTTTATAACTATTGTTTGATTTATCTCTACTTCAGTTACAAATAACTGTAGCAAGCTACTCGCAAGCTCTATTACCATAAGTAAACACAATTCCGTGAATACAATATATATTAAATATTTCATCTCTCTGACATATAATCACAATGAATTATTTATCTACACATGACCAATTCTCAAACATACAAAATTCATTGTCTATTGCTCTGCAGTACATGCACAGATTGGTAATATTCATTAGGAGTTGGATATTTTGTCCACTCGGTTCATTAATATGAAACAAAGAGAATCGCTCATAGAGAAATTCGTTACAGATTCTCATGCCTAAATCATTAACTTTCATGCATTTCTATCGACTTATCCCCACGCAAATAGTTTATTAGAATACAGGTTTGCGAATTTTGGTTTCTTCACAAATTAGTATTGGAAATAGAATTGCCAAATCATGCTGAAGAGAGATTAGAAGAATCATGACTAATGAGTTTGATTTATGAATACTTCAGCATTTATTGACGATGAGGTTAAATGTTCCTACGTGTCTTTCACTTCCTTCAGTGGAGTCATGAGGGCACACTACCGTTTGAATGTCCGTGTTTCTGAGGAAGTGAAGTTATTGGATATTTTCTTGATCCATATCATTTCATAAGTTAATTTTAAATTATTATATTTTCAGTCTTCAAATAGTAAATGTATAGTTACCAACTATTATGTGTGTTGGCTACTGAAGAAATTTTCATTTTACTTATCAGTGAAAATTGAATCAGCAAAAATTGGCAGTTAATATTTCAAGCTTTTTAAAGCAAAAGATAGCTTAAAATTTTAACCAAAATTTTAAAAAAATAATAATAATTTAATTTTAATGGAAGACAAAATGTATATTTGTAATTTATTTAAAACCTTATGA
The DNA here is from genome assembly GCA_963930645.1 of Salticus scenicus. Classification (NCBI taxonomy): domain Eukaryota; kingdom Metazoa; phylum Arthropoda; class Arachnida; order Araneae; family Salticidae; genus Salticus; species Salticus scenicus. The sequence continues at coordinate 240,663,893 of OZ005648.1, forward strand.
TATAAATTTTGAAAAAACAAAAAATGTATCTCAAACATATTTTTTTTTTTTAGTTAATTAAAGTGAATTTTTAAAGATTAAAAAAAAAAAAATATTATAGATAATTTCATCATAGTGATTAATTAATATTTAATGGAGTGCTACTTTAATATACCATTGATACACAGAGACTCTCAAAAGTTCAGTACATAAAGTATATATTTTTTTTTATTATCTTTATACTTTTCTTAAAATCAACATTAGATTAATAGATAATACAGAATTAATTATAATTGTAAATATATTATAATGTAATTGTAAATATATAATAATGTATTAATTATAAATAAAATTGCATTCATAAACTTGCGAATAAAAACAGTTTCATGTAGAGTAAATATACCAGTATAGCTGAAAAAACATTAGTATATATGAGTGTGTATATTTGTTCTTTAAATTCTCCTAGTGCAATTAAATATATGTCATATATAAATATGCATTTTTTAATATTAATTATAGTATTGTATTATAACTATCTTCCATTTATCGACACTTATTTCTCAAATATATTAGAATTGTGACATTTACTAGATATATACAAGGAAAAAAAATTAAATATTTTCCTTCTATTTCATTAATAAAACATCATATCAGGATAAACGATTCTGCATAACCTTTTATTATTTCCATTAATTAAACTTTAACTGGATCATCTTTAAAAATGAAACTAGACCTAAATTTAAAATTTTTAGTTTCGGCGAAATATACTTATCTTTTGTACGATTCTCAGGTGCTAAATAACAGGTAGTTTCAATCGAAACATTATTTAAAGTTTTATCCTCTAATGTGTATTTAACTTTACATATTTTTGTTTATTTTTGTTATCATGATAAATTTATTTTATTGAATATTTACGTGAACAGTAAGCAAACGATTTACAAATTCTAATATAAATATTTATCCTGTAATTTCTAACTTTTTTATATAAAATATTAATTGTAAATTTAGTATTCAAAAATAATATAAGTTTTATTTATCAAAAATTTTATTTCATTTTTATTTTAATTATCTTTTTTCACTCGTATACAAAACTTTTTTTTTTCATGGATAGTCTTTAGTTATTTTTGAAAATTAATCAGTAAATCCCAATAGAGAAATCATATAAGAATTAGAAAAATACTAAAATCATCTTTTATGAAACAGTTCAAACTAAATTTAAGCTAATTGAATAAAGTAGATTTTTTTATAGTTATAAATTTTAGGCTTATGATAAAAAAAAAAAAAAAAAACTTAATATTCATAATTAAGAAGAGATAGAGCTCTAAAAAAATTATTATTACATAAAGCTGTATTTTTTTTTTTTTTTTACTTGCTTACTTACTTCAATACAGTTTCATTTTTCTGCAAATAATTGTAACTGGAGCCTATATTTACCAATTTGTAATGCTGTGTCCATTTTTTAAATAACACATTTCACTTTTTCATTTGAACTTTAATGTAGTTTTAATTATTATTATAAAACTTGACACAATAAATCTCATGCCATAGCTAACTGATACTGTAGCCAAATATGGGATTCCCCTTTAGGAATTTTCCAGAAAGATTTAGTCCTAAACAAGGGCAGAAAAGGTTCCAGGATATACAAATTTCAAAATAAGCAACAGATTGTAGATCTAAAAAACTCTAAAGCATCACAAGAAATTTAAAAGAAAAATATTATTATAATTAAAAATTTGATGCTGGGGAAACATATTAATGTATTAGTAGTTTCATTAATGGCCCTCTTCACTTGCCGTCGCCGGAAGCCCGAGCCAATGTTATTCTATGGGGAAATTTTCTTTACAAATAACTTATTAACTAATACATATTTTGAAATTCTGTTTTCACATTCAGAAAATTCCCAACAGTTAAATTGACGCACCTTTTTTTAAAATGTATTTTTTTAATTTTTAATATTTTACTTTGAAATTGCAAAATGAAAAAAAATTCACATATTGAAAATTCGTATTTTGCAGCTTCAAAATAAAATATAAAAAATTTAAAAAATAATTTTTTTAAAAAAAGTCCGTCAATTTAACAGCTGGGAATTTTCAGAATGTGAAAACAGAATTTCAAAATATGTATTAGTTAATATGTTATTTGTAAAGAAAAATTTCCCATAGAATAACATTAGCTTCTCCTTCCGGCGGCGGCGAGTGAAGAGGGCCCTTAATGGAGTAGTCAGATATTTTACTTTGATTTAAAACACAATGTAAAATACGAAATAGTATTAAATTACTATTTAATAATAATAGATTTAAATATTTTACTGCTAATGAAAGGCAGTAACATATGATAAACATGAACGAAAAATTATGCGGTACGCACTGATTATTAACACTTTCCAACTGTACTTAATTGTTGTATAACTTTCAATGTTCTTTGCATGTGTTATCACCTAACAGACAGACGGAAGGGCTGCATTTTCTTTTGCGTTAAGCATTTTTAACACTTTCCAACAATGTTTAAGAGTAATTATGAATTCAGTAAGTCTTTCTGTATGCCTTGCTATCCTTCTGTCTATCCATTGTGGAATAACGTAGGCAAAGAATATTGAAAGTTATACGATACAACAAGTACATACAGTGGAAACGTGTTAAAAATCAATGCACACCGCATGATGTTTCGTTCTTGTTTTGTTTCAGCTTCTGGTGCAACCTGGAACCAAACTATTGATCATGTATATAACATCTTGCAATTTCACCATTACTGGTGACAGAATTAATAACTGCAGATGTAATTTTTTTTTAATAATTTTTTAATCGACTATTTAAAAAAAAATGTAATAACAATTCTGCAACAAACTTAACGATAGTATCTTATTATGAAATCATTTTGGTTTAATTTCTGTTTTTGGTATTATATGCATCATTTTCTTTTTCTTGGAATATTATAGAAAACGAACTCTTGTAAATCAATTCTTACATCTTTGAAGATAAAAAAACAAGCTTAAATATAAATCAGTCTTTGACGTAACACATGCGTCACTCAGAAAAGAAAGTGTTTGCGTAATGAAACTATTGATGAAACGTTCCCGTCAATATGTCATCCAAATTAAAAGAAAACTTTCTGGGCGGCTAAAAAATATTCGGGTAAATATTGATTTTTGTGAGAATTCTAAAAAGAAAGCTTTGAGGATGTTAACAAAGATCTAATAATGCTCTTTTCATGCTCTAAGTCGTACTCGCTTTATTAATTGAAGAAAAGATTTACACAGTTCTTTTTTTGGACGAATCTGTAACTGTATTAATATTTTTAGTTTGAGATCAATATTCTTCAATGAAAGAAGAAATAGAAATAAATAATATGCTGAGCATTAGCTCTTTGCAGCATATATATATATATATATATATATATATAATAAAAAAAATAACAGTAATATATATTTTTTTTTTATCATCTCGCGTTTAAGAAAAGTATATTTATTAATTAGAATTTCTTTTTATGCAATGAACAAAAAAGTAATAAAATATTGAAAAATGTAATAGTAATTTTCTGTTAGAGTAAAAACAATCACAACCTAGCAGATGAGAAGTAACGATTAAAAAATTTTATAAGTAAACATATTTTATTGCAAAGATTCTCAACAATTTTTTCGGACCGAAATAATCTTCACCAAGCGAAAAATGTAATCACAAGTACAGCATGAAATGTGCAGAGATGCTTAAAAGTGTTACCTTACTACTTTGTAGTATTTAGCTAGGTGTTGCATTTGCTGTACGCTGACGTTTGTCATACGTTACCGCATTTCGTGAAAACATTACGTTTGCTTACAACATAAGAAAATTGCAGTCGATCATACATTTATCTTCCGTTGAAAGGTCATGCTATTATTTCAATCCAAAATAATTACTGGGAGAATTAAAAATGTACTTCATTATAAAAAAAAATGTGTTTCATTATGTATTTCATTATAAAAAAAAAAATTGACACATTAATTTTCTTCTTCTATTTTTTTTTTAACCTAATTCTGTTTATCTTCGAAATGTCTTTATTATCAAAATATTGAGATTCACAACATTTTCATTTCTATAGCTTCTGAAATAATCCTGGTTATTTATCGCTATTTTAAGGAAAGTTCAATTGCGTTAATTTTATGTACATTATTTTCTAAACTACTCAACTTTATGATTTGTTGGTTGTAAATGAAATCTACATGTGATATCATTGCCTTTTTAACACATGACATGTCGTATCTTTATAATTATTACTCTTTTAAATTTATGTACTTATTTTCCTTTATTTATTTTAATTTCTAAAATTTGTCGCAAGATCAGGCGTATACAGCTATAGAATTTCTGCTTAGCAGAGCTCTATTGTTTTCGAAATCATGAGTTTTTCTGATCTGTGAAGAATGTGTGTTCCCTATAGAGAAATTCTTCTATTTTTGAGCATGTTTTCACTTGCCATTTACTGAAATTTTTAACAAATAAAATGAACTTTCAAAAAATATATGTTTTTGAAATTCCATTTTATTTGTTAAAAATTTCAGTACAGGTGAAAAAAAATTTTCTCTTTTCAATAATAGTTTTGATCTAAATAATTATTGGTATGATTGAGTTTTACTTGTCATTAAAGTATAAGTAATATGGTTTGATTTATAGTAATTCATATTTCTTGATACATAAACGGTGCCAATAAATATTCTAAAGATTACTTTTTCTGTTGCAATACAGAGTCTTAACATATTTTTTTTCTGACTTTATTTCTCTAAAACATAGAAATTGTTAAAATTATTGGAGGATTATTCTTGTCAATATCTAAAATATACTTAAAATTTACAGAAATGTGATAATAATATTTTTTTTTAGATAAAATAACTTCAACTGATGATAACAGGCATTAAAGAAGAATATTTTCAAAAATTGAAGTAAAATTAAAATTTATCATTTTCATTTGCACTTGTTTCAGAAAGCGAAAACTTTAAATACTACTTAATAATGAAAACAAAAAAATAGAATTCAAGGAGAAATTCACAACTTCATTTTTCATTTTCAGGAGTATCTAAGCCATCATAAACAGGTGTTCACTGAAGCATTTATAAATATGAAGCTAAATAAAGTTGAAAATATATTCATTTTAAGCACATTATATCACATACATATAGCCATTACTTTTACTATTACAGTGCCATGAAAATTGCATTCGATGATAGAATGCCGCAGCCGTCTCTTTTCATAAACTGTTCTCGTGAACATTACAGCGTAAACTCAAGGGGCATTTAATTTCACTAGCTTCATCTGATATTAATACATTTTGCCGGTTGAGAGCATTTCCGTACTCCATGGATAATTTGGAAAAGCTAGATGAAGTTTATGTTTACTTAGATGAAATTCTTTGGAATATGGCAACAACTGGACAAACGGTTTTGTGTTTAGTGAAGTGAACTCTAGAAAACTAACTGAGATTTTACGAAAACTTTTTTTTTTTTTTTTTTAATGAGTGTTTATATTCAAAAACTCAATCTGAGATACTGTATATACTGATTACAAAATTCAATTCTTAAATTAGATAAGAAATATGCTACAGCTGAAATTTTCTGAGCTAAAAGTATGCTTTAGTTCATTTTAAATTGCTTAAAATAGTTTTGTTAAACAATTAAATTGAACATTAATTACAAATACATATTTTTTACTGGTATAAAATTCTTAAAACTATTTTTAATGCTTGTAAGTATTACTGAAAAAGGAAATAATGTTATTAAACATGCATTTAATATAAGTCTCAAAACCTTTAAACCAAATACGGTATATTATTTTTACATTAAATTTCATTTACTCTCAAAAATACTTAAAATATTTTAACAATAAGTTTAGAAAAATAAATTATTGGTTTAAAAGCTTTTCACAACATAATGAAAATCTAACCAACAGGAAGAAATAAAAAGGAAAAAAAACTCTAATTTTTTTTTTTTTTTTTTTTTGTGATAAAAGTATTTCTGTCATCTTCAGCAACCCAATTTCTGCTATATTTTGCAACCGGTGGATAAAAGGCTAACAGTAAACGCAAGATTTCCTGAAAATGAACATAAGTGTAAATAATTTTTCAAATAACTCTTAATCTCAAACGTTTATCAAAAACATTATATCCATGTCAAAGTAAACTCAATTTCCACCAAATTTCATAACCAACAGATAAAAGTTTATCATCTATCCCCAACTTTTACGGAAATGAGGATAAGTCTAATCAATTTTTTAACTCTAAAAAACACCTAACCCCAAACGTTCATCAAAATCGTTGTATCCATTTTCTAGAAAACCCAATTTCTACCATGTTTTGCAAGCAGCACTTAAAAATGCAACAATAAACGTGATTTTTCTGAATACAGAAAGGTTAAGTCTGATTAATATCCCTCACAAAAAAAAAAAAAAAAAAAAAAAAATCTTAACCCAAAACTTTTATCAAAATCTTTATGTCCATTTCTGAGTAAACCCAATTTCTGCTGTATGGTGGAATCAACGAATAAAGGGTTAACATCAAACGCGAATTTTCCTGAAGATGAGGCTATCTGCGGTCAATTTAGTACCCCAAACTTTCATAAAAACCATTATTCAATTTCTAAAATAACCCAATTTCTGTCATATGTGCCAATATGAAACGCGAATTTTCCTGAAGATGAGAGTAAGTCCAATTGATTACAGCACCCCCAAAAATACGTAACCCAAAATTTTTATTAAAACGTTATATACATTTCCGAGAAGATCTAATTTCTATCATATAATGCAATCAGCGAATAAACGGTTAACATCGAACGTGAATTTTTCTGAAGATGAGGATAAGTCCAATCTATTTAGAAACCCAATTTACACTTATCTCCAAAATTTAATCAAAATCGTTATACCTATTTCCGAGTAAAGCCGATTTCTGCCATATGTTGCAAGTGGCCTATAAAGGATTATCAGAGAATGTTACTTTTTCTGAAGAGGATTATAAGCCCAATCTTTTTTTACCTCCAAAAAATCCGTAACCCTAAACTTTCATCAAAATCGTTCGAGCCATTTCCGAGATCCCAAGGACAAATATAGATTTAAAAAAAAATCATTTGATTAACTCGTTTAATATAAGAGAAGGTGTGATGATATTTCAGATAAAAATGCAATAACTCAATTACATGTTTCAGAGAAATTAGAAACAGTTTTATTTGTTAAAAACTGAAGATAATGTATTTGCTATTTCTAATAATGTTTAATTTATTATTTTTGTCTTTAACACCGAACTTTACTACTTTCAAGAATACAGCAGTCATACAAATTCAGTTTCTTTGATAATTCTTTTTTTTTTTAAGATATTAATTGTTTCCATATTTTAATATGGAGATCATCATATTTTGATGTAATTTTACTCGCATACAATGGTATTCAACAATATAGTAACATTTTTCTTTTCATCCTTTAGTTAACGACATTGTAAGTAATAAAGCAATCTTAAGAAGGAAGCATAATTACTTTATGGGGAGAAATTGAATGAAGTCAAAAGTCTACATTTTATTTTAAAGCTACTGGAAGATGCACTTGTACATTTAAAGTTTCTAATAATTGGAAATTTCAAACATATTAACTTTATACAGTTAAGTTCACATTCACTTAAATTGGAAAAAGTTATCTTTATATGAGTATTGATAAATATATGAAACGTTTCTGAAAACAGCTTTTCATTTATTACTTTATATTAAATTCCTTGATTATTATTTTCTGTGTTTTCATATTTTCATATTAGATAAATTTCACTTTGAATTTACATATATTTTGTAATTGATTACATTTTCATCTGCAATTTTTTTTTGACATTATATATAACCAAAATTAGTATCAAATTTAACATTTTCTACTGTAGTCTTTTATTATTAGTTTCTGCATTTTAGTATTTGTATTTTCGAAAATATTGACAACGTGTTTACATATTTTACTGTAGCTTATTATATTTGCACTTACATTTCCCTTTTTAAAAGAGTGTGTAACTTAAAACATCTTATTATTTAATATTTCCTATCACATTCTTTTATTATTTGTTTATGTGTTTACATATTTTATTGCTTATTATATTTGCATTTACATTTCCCTTTTTAAAAGAGTATACAACATAAAACAACTTCTTATTTAATATTTCCTATTACATTCTTTTATTATTTGTTTCTACGTTTTAATATTTCAATTTTACACTGTAAAAAAACACTTTTTACCGGTCACGGAGCATTAAAATATTTCAAAATCACTGATCGTTAAAATAAAGTTATACCCGTAAAGGTGTCATGACTTTTTTTCTCGAAGATTGTGAGGAACCATTATTAAACGGTTCACAATCTGAATTTTACAGCACTTTCTTACAAATACGGATACTTAACTTCATACCGGAAGAAGGGAGCTAGCCGTAAAATTTAACGGTCAACTTTTCCAAATTTACCGAAATTTCTTAGAGTGTAGACACATATTTGAGCTTGCGTTTACATGTTTTGCTGTAATTTAACATATTTGTTCCAACAAAAGTGTGTGTAATCATAATTGCATTTTTCTTTAAAAGTGTATTCCCTTTTTAAAAATGTATGAAGGCAAAACACATTCATCAAAATGTTAAAATATGATAAAACAGAAAAAGAAAAAGAAACTTGATTAACAACTAGTGAAGAAGGAGGAGGAGCTTAAGAGATTAAGTGACGTAGATGTACCTGCGACGAAACAGTTCTGTAGAGAGAGAGATACGTAAATAGCACGTCTTTGGATATCGTGTACGAGAAGGTGGAGAAAACATAAAGCTACAAATTCATTTATGAAGCTTCTTTTTTTTCTGCAAGGAACTTTCGATAGTAATAGTAAAACATTATATTGTATCGAAAATATTGTATGAAAAGTATTATTTAAATTTAATTCACATTTTTCAGTAACATATCCTGCCTCAGTTGATATTTTCAAAATTTTTATAATTAATTTTTCCCCCTCAGTTTTGAATGAGTTGTTACTTTTATGAAGAATAAAAACGTTATATAATACATTTTTATAATATTTTTTTATAAATTACCGTCACATGTTACCCCCACCCCTCAAAAAAAAAAAAAATAAATAAATAAATAAACATTTGAAAAATCTATCAAAACGTGTCAGTATGTAAACATTCCCAAAACTCTATTCATGACATAAAATTAATTTGTTTGACTTGTGCCATCAACGTACTTACTTTGAGCATATAAATATATTACAACTTTATTTAAAAAAAAATTTTTTTTTATTAAAGCAATTTTGTATTTTTATTAAAAATTAATATTTTAAGAGATCGTGCATTTAGATCGCACTTTTTAAACACATACATAAAAGGTTAATTAATTTAATCTCCAACACACCCACTTAATAACTTTCTATTTCACAAAGTGAATTAAAAATTCTCAGTTTATAAATTTCTGACAAGAAAAATCATATCACAAAAAAAGTCCCTTCCTAAATCTCAGACGAATTGTGTCTCCTATATATGTTCTTAAAATATTCTTAGTAGATGTCCTCAGCCCACCTGTTTCCGAAAAGATTAAGCAATCACGCTATAATGCTAAAAAAAAAAAAAACTTTTCCAGGATTTTCCCTAAAAGATCAGACTTGGAACTTGTTTCTCTGAAAGTTGTTCCAAAAAGAACTTTTCTTCCTTTAATGGGTCGACTCTGCAATGAGGGGCCATTAATAACAGATGTCGTGGAGATAGAGCGTTCTAAAAGATTCCATAATTTATCCTCGACCATCTTCCACACCTGGACTTTGATGAATGAGAAATACAGGAAGGTTCAGAAACCGAAAACTTTGTTCGATTTGCATGGCCTTTCGGCAAATGTAAAGTTATGAAAAGAGAACGTGCGTTCTGACGACTCCATTATCAGATCTAGTTTATACTCGTAAGATAAATTAAGACGTTAAGTAAAGGATTGGTGTCGTTCACACCGTTTTGAAGTATTGGAAATTTGAGAAGCAAATTTAAATAAAGAACTTTAAAGAACGAAGACGAAATTATCTAGATTAATTAATGATTCGATAATAAAATTTTGTTCGCTAGTCTCGAAAGTATGGGAATCATTATAGAATTTTAATGATCAGAATTACAAATTAACATTGATTAACATCATTGTAAGAGAGTTTTTATTAAAACTTTAAATATTTTTATTGAACGCTATAGCAAAATACTTATTGATTTGTTTTTACACAAATTAGTATTATTATATTAACTAATTAATGAATCGATAACAAACATTTATTTACTAACCTCGAAAGTATGGATTCATTATAGAATTTTTAATGAGCAGAATTACAAAGAAACATTCATTAACATCATTGTACGGGAGTTTTTATTAAAACTTTAAATACTTTTATTAAAACTTTAAATATTTTTATTGAACGCTATAGGAAAATATTTATTGATTTGTTTTTACACTAATTAGTATTATATTATTAATTATTATATTAACTAATTAATGAATCGATAACAAACATTTATTTACTAATATCGAAAATATGGATTCATTATAGAATTTTTAATGAGCAGAATTACAAAGAAACATTGATTAACATCATTGTACGGGAGTTTTATTAAAACTTTAAATATTTTTATTGAACACTACAGGAAAATATTTATTCATTTGTTTTTACACAAATTAGTATTATATTATTAATTATTATATTAATTAATTAATTAATAGATAACAAATATTTATTTACTAACCTCGAAAGTATAGATTCATTATAGAATTTTAATGATCAGAATTACAAATTAATATTGATTAACATCATTGTAAGGGAGTTTTTAGTAATACTTTAAATATTTTTATTGAACACTATAGCAAAATACTTATTGATTTGTTTTTTACACAAATTAGCATTATATTATTAATCTAGAATCAAACTTTATTTACTAACCTCGAAAGTATGGATTCATTATAGAGTTTTAATAAGCAAAAATACAAAGAAACATTAATTAACATTATTGCAAAGGATATTTTATTAAAACTTTAAACAATTTTGCTGAAAACTAGAACAACACACTTAATTTGTTTTAGATAAATTAATATTACACCATTAATTGAGATTGCTAGTTTAAAGGTTAGGATTAAAAGATTAGATAAAATGTTTAATTATTTAAGAATATTGTGTAGATTTCTTTTAAATAATTGAAACTGGGTATTTAAAAAAAAAATTAAATAAATCTAATTCGAGATGAAATTATCTATAAACTTAATCTAACCTATGTAAAATTATCCAGATAAGTTAACAAGTCGAAAACAAAATTTTATTTACTGTCCTCGAAAGTATGGGAATTATTATAGAATTTTAATGAGTAGGATTACAAATAAACATTGATTGGTATTATTGCAAGGGAGTATTATTAAACTTTAATAATTTTTATCAACACACTATAATAATATACTTTTTGATTTGTTTTTGCACACCTTAATATTTTATTATTAACTAAAAAGGCTATTTAACATGTTAGTATTGAAAGATTAAATAATAGACTTAATTATTTAGGCATATTGTATGTATATATATATGTGTGTGTGTGTGTGTGTTTTAAATGAGGGAAATTTGAAAGAATTATTTTAAGGAAATCTAAACTTTATAATCAGGTTGGAAATGTATTGAAACATTCTTCGTTTACCTATCATTCTATAACTAATTAATAATTATTAATAATAATTATTATTATTATTATTATTAGCCAATTTTTTCTAAGTTCAATGGCATAATTCAGTATAATTACAAAAGATGGTATTTGTTTATATAGTTCATGTCTAAATACGGTTTTATGATTTACTCCTTTTCATGTAGCTAAAATAAACACTCGTGTTTTAGACAAAGGTTAAAAGTATTCTCCCTTCTTTCCATTTATTGTATCTTAAGTTTATATTTAATTAATATATGTTAAGTACTACTTGAAAAGTCATTTATAAATGTTTGCGAAAACAAGAAAAATTATTTATTTATTTCTATTTTTTTTAACAAGGATTAGTATTTAATTTTCATGTGTATTATTATATTAATTTAAAATTAACATATTCTAAAATTTTATTTGTGATACGAACTCAGCTATACATATTTTTTTACCCTAAGAAACAATAAAGTTTGAACGAATATTTTCTGCTTTAGATACTAACAAGGGTAGTGTGAATCAGTGAAATTCCGATTGAAAGTAAACCAACCTTAAATTAAAGACAATATTCGAAAACATAAAGCACGGTGCAAATTTTGTGTAACCCTCTCCCCCCCACCATGGGGCGAGATATGTCCCGTAAACTTTTAGGTGATTTTATGAAAATATAAAAAAGGAGCGTTCAGGACAAGGAATCGTTAACAATTTAACAAGTTTTATTTTGCCAAAAAAAGTTGAGAAATTGTTGAGGATTCGCATGCCTCAATCATTACGTTTGAACCCCAACAGAGTGTTCACATGTTTCTTTTCTGTTTTTTTTTTTTTTTTTTTTTTTTTCAAATATATATTGAGAAAATAAATTAATAATTTAAGAAGGATAATTACTAAATTTAATTTAAAAATATATATTAAAATATTTAATTAAATTATTACAATATTCTCATTAGTGAGCTTTGATTAATATTTCATATCTTCGTACTTTGCCTTATAGGTAAGATTTCATGTTAAATAAATAAAAAAAAAGAATGGTTCTGCATTTAGCATCTAAAATTTGCTACTCCACATTAGAATTTATTTTTTAAATGACATTTGACAGTTAAAATGTTCATGTTAATTTATTTTCGTACTGAAAGAGAAAAATTGTTTAATATTGTATTTATTTTTCGTCAGGGAAAATTTGAAAATATAGATTATTATCTATATAGACTGAATAATTTAAAAAAAAAATTATTTTGCTAAAAAACTTATTTTAAATTTCAGAATTGATATAGGGAAAATCTTTCCTTAAACTGACCTGTTCTAAATATTTAGTTTATTTATTAAATATTAAACAGTTTAAAATTTTCTGATAAATTAAATATAAAAATATTATTTCCATAGATTTTTCATTCCAAGTTATTTTACATTATATGTATTTTTTTTTTTTTTTTTAACACTAAGATTTGTAAAAGGAGAATAAATTCACTAAATAACAATTATTAAAATAATTAAATGTTTTATGACTACGTTTTCAAACAGAAGCTGTTTAAACAAATTAACTATTTTTACTCAAAACTTCTGTGATCTTTTGGAAACTATTTCATGAAAGTCACCTAACAGGTTTTCCTAAATTCAAATTTAAAATAAAACGCATTACATTCTTAAATTTCTGTGTTAAATAAATATTCATTTCTATGTTTCTCCATAAAACTCAGATGGATTTTGAATGATTGAGATTAGATATCTTTTTTAGTTATTTAAATTGATTTTCATACATTTTTCCTAACAACTATTGTAATGTAATTCAAAATTTTCCGTTTAATAACCGCTAAAGAAACACACGAGAAAGATAGAGTGAAAGAGAAATTGAGAGATTTTAGATTTAAAATCTTAAAAAATAATAGAAAAGTATTCACATTAGTTTCATATTTTAAAATAATGCTACATTAATAAAAGTACTTACACAATGTAATATATTTTTTTCAAACATTAAAACCCTGTTTAAAAAAAAAAAAATTAAATATTTAATTAACGTAAATAATATTTTTTTCCCCAAACCAGAAAAAAAAAAAAATACTTTTTTCAAATTCGCTAAGTTTATAAAATTACACTCCTAAACACACTCGTGTCTAAATTAACAATATCTTGCTCTAAAATTTTACACTAAATAGTACTAAATAAATTTCTTCAAGAATGTACACTCATTGTCATAAAAATTTGCGCACCAAGAAATAGTTGTCAGAATGAAAAGAAATTTTACACACATAAATGTAACATTGACATAAGGAAATACTTAAAAAGTCAAAGCGAACTGATCATTTATTACAGGAAAAATTGTGAAAGAATGGAGGTTTTCGTACCCTGTTTGGGCTACCTCTAGCGTGAATGCACGATGCGATACGGGCGAGCATTGGGGCATACACGTCCCGCAGAATGTCCTGTGGCATCTCGTTCCACATTTGTTGTAAACACGCTTCTAATTCGTCCAAATTCGTATACTGCCTAACTTGCCACTCCAAGTGATCCCAGATATGCTTCATTGGTGACAAATCTAGGGATCGAGCAGGCCAGGAGAGTGTGGTATTGTTGCGGAAGCAGTACTGTGACACAATTTATGTGTGTGGTTGAGCACTGTTCTGTTAAAAATCTGGGAGCCCTGCCATGAGTCACAACATCTATGGCTAAATGGTGTCACGAACGTACCGCTGATCTGTCATGGTGCCGTGGACCAAAATTAGGGAAGACCGTGTGTCGTTTGCAATATCATCCCATACCATCACACCCACCTGTGGGTGCAGTATACAGCTGTAAAGAAAAGGCAGATTTGAGGCATTTCCGCCCCCTCTCCTCTGGACGCATACATGTTAGTCATCACCGCTCAAAATAAACCTGGATTCATCGCTGAAGACGACCTGGTTCCATTCGGTTACAATCGAACCCCATCGAGCGCGACACCACTCCATACGGGGGAGAGGGAGGTGCGGGTATTATTGGCAGCACACGAAATGGGCACCACGATAGCAAATGCCCTTCAGCCAGGCGCCTTGCGATGGTACATACAGACACAGGGAAAGGTCGTGTATGTGCTACATACGTCTGGATGGCGGACAACAAGACAGTCGGCCCTATGCGTATGTTTCGTATGAGGGACAGTTTTTTCGATTATTAGTCTATCGAGCATGTCCGGAGTCTGATCACCATGTAAAGCTGTTTTCAAGGTCTGGCAACTGAAGTAGAGCTTCAAAGTCATAAATTATCCATTGCCCGAAAGTGACCTTTGAAATTTTGCACACGTTCACAATGATGGACATTACTTTTTATTGTTCTTTTACAAAAGAGACCCTAGTCCAGATGCAATTATCGGTCTAGGAGGTTTGTGAGCGACGCCTCCAGCGAGCCTCCAGCGACGCCTCCAGCTTAAATACCTCGTCAAAGTAATATGAAAAGAGGCCGGCGGTGAAGCTTTGCAGTTGCCAGAGTCTGAACGCAGCTTAAGCGACGTCTCCCTTGTCCACTGGTCCCAACACCTTCTTACAGTAGAATCAGAACAGCCTAGGTGGATTTCTACTCGCCGAGCTGATTACCCGGATTCCATCATACAGATTATTCTTCCCCTCTCAGACTCAGACAGTGGCTCGTGTTGTCTTCGATGGCGGGGTAACGGCATCTCTATTTAAAAAGCGTCCCTCTGAAACAGATTATGTACACTAAACAAGATCTGCTTGCCTATTTTATACTCCAAGAATAACGAAGTTCAACGCCCTCTGGTGGTCTTACGCAATGTGCAATAACGTTGCAATTCTAATCATTTGCATATCTGCCTGTCACGTACCTTCATACCAAGTTTCCTTACAGTCCAACGATTACTTCTTGGTATGCAAATTTTTATGGCAATGAGTGCAGTTCCTTTTATTCAAAGCAATATTTGATAGTGATTTTTAAACTTCTGCTGTAAAATTTCATTTTCATAAGCAAAACTAAATCAACTTCCGTATCATTAGCCAAAATCATTGTAATGTCTTTTTGTTTAAAAAAATAAAATTTATAAAATAAAAACTAGTAGATTTAGCTACCAAATGAATAAAATAATGGCATACGTTGAACGGTTAAAATAGATTTTGAAATTATTAGACATATTTTCTAATGATATCGTGATTACATTATACTAATATTCATGAAAATCATTTTTGTGATTTGTAAAGTATTAAAAGTATTTATTAAATAACCTGTTATTTATATACCTAGTTATTTAATAAATAACCAATAATCTAAGTTTAACTTAGTAAAATTAAAAAAAAAAAATTTAAAAAAAAAACATAATTTAACCTTAACTAATTTATTATTATTATTATTATTATTATTTGTGAAAAAAGTAAAAAAACAAATACAGACATATAAATATTTATACAACGTTAAAGACACCAATGCAAAAAATGCTAACTGCAGGCTGCAGTTTCGGTAGCGCAAAGCGTATCATCATCAGTGCAGAATGACGAAGTGGATTAATGCTCATATATATAGGTAGAGAAGCGGATGATAGAGTTTGAGTAGTAACCAATGGGAATTTAAGAAACTGGAGCTGTAAGCCAATAGGAATTTGGGATATAGAAAGATTTGTAAAAATTAAGAGTATGTGGATTTTATGTAATTTTTCAAACAGTCGGAGTGAGGTGGTACAGTTTCTCGGACCGTTCGAAAAATTACATAAAATCCGCATACTCTTAATTTTTACAAAGCTTTCTACATCCCAAATTCCTATTGGCTTGCGTTCTTAAATTCCTATTGGCTATTACTTTAACTCTACCATCCACATCTCTACCTATATATATGAGCATTAATCTACTTTGTCAATCTACGAAAATAAGACTTTCGCTGTTTTCTTTTCCAGAAAATTAAACTATCCTAACCACATTGTTATTAATAACACTGTTCTCCCATGGCAAGATGAGACAAAATACCTGGGAGTTTGTCTTGATCGCCGCCTTACTTTCAAAAAACACATTCTTTATACCAGAGGCAAAACATCTGTTGTCCAAAAATCTCTCGACCCTTTATTCAAGGGAAAAAACTTTAAGCATCAGGAATAAACTCTATATAAAACATGTATTCTTCCAATTCTTACTTACGCATGTCCCATCTCGGGGGGGGGGGGGGCTGCGACTCTATTAAGCTTATTTCAGGCACCCATAATAAATGCTCTTTTTGCCACAATCACAGTTTCTGAGAACTTTTATACCTAAATAGACTTATTTCTAATACGTTTTTCTTTTTTTTCTTTTTTGTATGCTCATATGAAAAAGGGGTTACCGATTCCAACTTCTACTTTGTATTACCTAAGTTTTATTAAATTTTAATATCATATTATTAGATATAATTGATAGGTTTTTCATTCTATAATTTATTCCCATAGTATAAAATTAACATTAATTTCAAATTAGTACTTTCTAAAGAAACAAAAAAAAAAAAGTAAAGTTTTATTCTTGTAAATATATGAAAAACAATAATATCATACTCAAAGTTTTTATATCGATATAAACAAACAAATCAGTTTTAAAAATGCGTATTCAAACTTCCATTTAAACATTAAACCTACAAAAATAATAATAATAAATAAATAGAGTATGCTATAATAGGTAGATATTCCGCTACTATTGTTTATTTCATACATTTACTTTAATTTGTAGTTGAAACAAATTTTACTTTCACACAAATTTTACTTTCAAACAGTAAAATGTTCTCTCAAGAAGTTGGAGATAAATACACTACTTACATGAGGATTAAAGTTTTGTAAAGCTACTGTATTATTTCACGAGAGTTTAATTAAAGTGTGCAAATCGAGTTAGTTTTAAAAGTTGAAATCTTCCTGGGCGATTTTTCAATTATAAATTCCAATCATTTATGGTAATTTAATTACCAACTTCTTTGTTTTTCAAAATTTGTAGAAAATAATTACTATATACATGAAAATTTTTAACTTAAAAAACTTATTAGAAAAAATATTATTTTAAATAGTACATAGAGATAACTGTTTTTTATTATTATTATTATTATTATTATTATTATTATTATTATTATTTTAATTAGACATTAACTGTAGAGTAAGCATGTATTGCTGCAATTAAATCAGGAAAATTTCTTTTGTATTCAAAGAAGTACATTTTTACATAAACATGAAAAGTTGCACAAATTAAATTTTTACTGCAATACTTTTATTTTATTTTTATTTATTTATTTATTTATTTTTACTTGTGAGCATTTTATAGACATTTAAATCAAAATACTCTTATAATTATTTTTAATTTCAATACAATATAAATCCTTCAGTACAATTGCTTTTATATATGTTTTTTACATATTCCAATTAACGTTAAAACATACTTTATAAGCAAACATTTTACATTATGAATATTAAAATAAACAGATCTACTTAAAGTTTAAATTCTTAAATTACGAATTTAAGAAATGTGCATTTTTCTTTAAATAAAACTAAATTTCTATATTATATATCTGATTATTAATATTTTTCTATGAAGATGAAAATTTTGTAGCATAAAAACAAGGAAAATTTATAATTAAAAAAAAAATAGTGGCAGGAATGCGAACAGTAAATGTTCTTTAGAAAACAATTCTTTAAAACGAAATCAAAACATAAAAGCCATTACGATAATTGATTTATACTGAAGACTTCTTCTCTTTTTCTTTATTATCTTTCAGCTCCTTCCGAGTGCTTCCCCAGCATATAACAAGGAAATTCAAAAAAGTTTTTAAGCAACAAAATTTTCTTCCGTTTTGTTAAGTATATTCTTCTTTTTATTGACATTAACTAATGAGAAATATTCTCGAGGACTTTTATTTGGCTTAAAATTGAAATGCAACATATTATTATGTATTTTGTTGATTAAAATGCGCGTTGCTTTTTTTTTTTTTTTTTTTTTTTTTTTTCTTTTTTGACTAAATCATTGCCTTCATTAAATGGCAAGTTAATCTTCTCTAAGCGTATTTTATAAATTAAGATTTGCATCTAAAATAATTATTTGTGATTGTGCGCGCCATTAATTGGCATGTTAAATTTTATTTTATAAATATTTTTTTGAATCAGAGTTTTAAAGAAATTTCTATCAATATTTTTTTTAAGTTAGATATTGCTGTGATGTATTTTGTAATAAATTAATAATGATAATATATATTTTATACATCATATTGCATCTTACAAATTATATTATAAATATTTACCTTAATAAAATAGAAATAATAAATACAAGGTCTTCATTGCATATAGCAGATACAAATCCCAAGTTGTACATACCTATAAATAGAATAAAAACAATTATCACAATTTGATTTTCTTAAAAAGAAAATAAATAAATAAAATTGCAGATAAAAAATCATGTAAAAAATACACATTAAACGAAAAAATTATGAACCTTATGTTATTTAATATTAAGTTCAAGGGTCAGCACGGTCACTTTTTTGAATACCACTTTATATATATATATATATATATATATATATATATAAGAGAGAGAGAGAGAATTTTAGCAATTGTTTACATTGAATGTCTTTGATTGGATAATACAGTGATTGCTTTATAAAAAATATTAATATTCAAAAACGTGACTCCGAAGAACACTATAAATTTTAAATAATAGCCTAGTAAGAAATCGCATTGCTCCATTATTCAATATTTCGTATTTTGACTTCCCGACACTCCATTATGATTTAAATGCCATCAGATTTATATATAAGTATACATTGGAAAATAATTTGAAAAGCATTTAAAAATAATTCTTTTCAACCGAGCTTGTATATATAAATCTTTAAATCACCGATATCATAATCTAAATATATATTCTAAGGGTTCACATACATCAATATGAAATCCTTTAAACTAAAAGTTTGAAACGAAATGTATAAAAAATCAATAGTCTCTAGAATTTTTATAAATCTTAAATTAAAAATTAGATGACATTAATTCAATTACGTGGTAATAAAATAAATAAATAAATAAAAATAAATAAATAAAACCATAATTTTTGTTTTAATAAATAACAAAATAGGCATTCTCAAGGGATTTTACTCGATTGTCCCAGCACTCGGATCGAAACACTCCAAAAACCCCCAGAGTGTTTGCTATGGCATGACTGGATCTAGGAATTCTAAATCCAATCATGACATAGCAGAAATTCTTAAACAACATGATTTTAAAATATTTTTTTCGCCTTTCAATAAACTCACCTTTTCTCAGCTAAAAGATCCGATAGATAAGTGTAATTTTTGGGGCATCTGAATAGTGTTTCCTGTCATTGCGGTTTGCCATACATTGGCCAAACTCAACGCAGTCTCAAATTCTGTCTCAAAGAACATATTAATTACGTCCGTAAACAAGAAACCAATAAATCGGCTATTTCTAAGCATTGCGGGGGGAGGGGGAGAGCATAATTTTAAATTTGATTCAGCGAAAATAATTTGCAGACCTAAATCCATTCATGAACTCGATGTCTTTGAAGCTTTTTATATTTATAAAAACCTTAAAAATCTTGTCAATTGCGATTTCGATGTTCCCTATTTGTCTGATTGTTGGAAATTTTACATTCGGTCCAATTTTTCTACAGTTTACACAACTAGCATTTCTAAAATTCCTATTGGTCACTCTCCCCACTTTTCCCGTAATCCTATTGGTTGAACAAAACTCGGTCCCTCTTCTGTATATATGAGCACTTTTCCAGTTCCAGTTATCTTTATGCACTGAAGACGGTACGCTAAAGGCTGCCGAAACAGCTGTATGCATCCTATATTTGTTTCTCTTCGGCGTTCCTAACGTTGTAATTTTTATTGGTTTTAATAATCCAGCGCCAAGTCTCCTTTTAATAAACAACTTGTACTTCACTGGCCTTCATTGCATCATATAGAAATTTTCTATTCCTTAAAATAGGAGATAATTAAGAAGCTTTAAACCAGGCATTACAGTGTTACCTCATGACTATAAAAAAGTATCAGTTATTATTTCAAAATCACCTCAACGTTAAATTTCTTCACTAAAATAAATAATTAATTAAACCGATATTTAAACTTTAAAACTTCTTCACACACCATAAAATTGAAGACAGCACAACCGGTTACGAAAGGACGTGGTCTTTCTAAACCGGTTGTACAGTCTTCAATTTTATGGTATGTAAAGAAGTTTTAAAGTTTAAATATTGAGTGTACAGCAGTTTTGAATTTAGTTTTGTAATTAAACAGAACTTTTAAAACTCTGTTGACAGTCAGTTTTATTGTGCTAGAAATACTTAATGAATATTAAATGTGTGACGGAAAAAGTATTATTTAAATATTCCGTACAGTTGGCTTTTAAATTTTATAATAACAATGATTAAAGTATATGTATTAGAAAATAAATAACTTGTATTTTTAACAAAATTAAGTATTAAAAATCTTCTATTTAGTTCTGCACTTTTAAATATGCATTTTAAGTGAACAGAAATATTTGTTAATATTAGTATAATAAAAATAAAAATTTCAACTATGCTCGAAGAATTTTTTCTGCAATACTGACACATGTGGTATTTCTCAACATAAAATAGCTAATTTTTCAGCAGGTGTTCAAGATACAGCAATTTAGAAAAAGAAACTTTTCTAAAGCATGATGGATAATAGCAGTTTGTAAATTATATAACAAGACTTATTTTGAGAAATATGGCATATGGTAAGGTTTCAGGTAGGTGTTTCAAAATGTTTTAAGCAAATTTGACAGTTAGATTTTTTTTTTTTTACTCATTAACAATTAATAACAGGTAAAGAAAGATGTGTATAACAACATAAGTAAAAAATTTGATATATTTACTTTCATACATTTATTAGGGTTTATTTTTCAGTTTTGTTAATACAATAGAATTTTTCAACTCGTGTGACACACACATACACAAAAAAAAAAAGAAAAAAAAAAATCATGCTCCAGCTAAGACGCCTAACACGCCTGAGAATAACCAAAGTATTATTAAGCAAATTTTTTAGAGTTACGTTTCTTATAAAATGCAATATGTAATACATTCGAATAAAAAAGTAATGTGTAAAATTTTATTTAATGTTTGTCAGTTGGGAGATTAATTATAAACCTTCAAATGTGCAGATTTGGAATGCTGAAAAAAATATGAAATCCGAATTTAAAATTTTCCAGATATACAATATCATGGTATCAGTATTGAAACAAAATGCTGAACTAAATGTGTATTATAACTAAATTTGAAATATATAAAATACGTCCATTATATAAAACTATACATAAATACAAATAATGAAAATCAATTTTAAAATTTATCTATTAGACTTGTGTAAAATTATTTTCACTTAACAAGGCTTTTTGCAAGGAAGTAATACCATTTAATTCATGAAATATCATTCAATATTTTCATTTAGAAGAAATATCACGGTAGAATTTTTAATTAAAAAAAGGTTTAATTCACTTTAAAGAGCACACAGCTTGAAAAAAACTGTAAACATTACGAAATTTGACACAATACCATTAAGATAATCACAAATATGTAATAAAAATTGCTCTTAAAATACTTATATAAGTTACGATAGTTATGAAATTCCTTTGGATTGTTAGAAGTATATTCAAACAAATAAAAACGTTTTTATTTTTAAAAAATCTCTATTTTTATTTGAAAAATAAACAAAGAACACTTTTTAGAAAAAAGTAATGAGTTTATAGACACAATTTTGCTGTTCTATACAACTAAATCTTAAGATAAAAACGAAAATGATATGAATAAATATGCTATATTACTTCTTTCTTTGTAATATAGTGATAATTTAAATATAAAATGTATAATGTTCTAAAAAATATGCAAATGACAAGTATTGTACGAAAAATGCCATTTTACATATAAATAACATACTAGTTGCATGGAATTTATATTAGTTAGGGTATTAATGTGACTACTGAATAAATTTAGAAATTAAAATTCCCAGCTAAAAAAAGTCTTCAAAAAAGCTATTAAAAAAAGAAAGAAAACTGCAGACAATCTGAAGGTATTTGAAACAATATTAAGCTTAAGGAGAAAAAAAACAATTAACTGCAAAGTTTGTGCTTCCAAACTGCAGTTTTTCTGCAGAATTTATTATTCTTGTTCCAAATACCTTCAGATTGTTGGCAATTTTTTTTTTTTTTTTTTTTAGTTGGGTGAATTAATTTTGTTAATGTAATCTTCTATCGAATCAATACAATTCCTTAAAAACCTTGACACTTGTTTAGATTTTAATAATACTAATTAAATTCACTTTTATGCCGACTGTCTATATTTCGCACCAAAATCTATTTTTGATAAAAACAAATTACATATTTTTAAATTAAAAGAATTTTATTTCTTAACTAGCAGGCTTTGCCTACTTCGCAAATCACTATATTAAAAGGAATTTTCAAAAAAAACATTAAGCGCTACATTTTAAATCATTTTATAAATAAAAACTAAAATAAATTCGTTGAAATTGCTTAGAACCTCGCTATGGATCTTCCTTGCCTTCGGCAGCGTCTTCCCCGCCCACGCTATATCGGTTCCGGGTCCCCATTTCTTGTATTTGCACTTTAAACTGACATTTAAATTTAGGTACTAACTGGATGGCATGTGGCGCTGCTGTTATTCAAGGATACCGCTTTTCGGACAGATTATAATTTTCATTCTATGACAACAAGTGGCATCAATAAACGATCTTAAGAGCTTAATATATATATATATATATATATATATATTAATCAAAAGAATTTTTAATCGGGCTTCGAGGTGCATTAGAAAAGGTCAAATCGCTTTCATACAAAATTTTGTATCTTTGCACAAAACACCTCTTAAGTTTAATTTTGGTTTTTGTCACGTCCTAACCTTTCTTTGGGTTTGGTGGCTGTGAAGACACTGAAAACTTTTCTGGCATCTTTTCTATTAATTATCTGGAAAAAGTAACATATAGGCCTTTGGAGGTTCGAACCCGTCTTATTTGCATGACGCTCTAGCCAACGAAGCTAACGAGCCACGCAAAGTCTTTTCACTTTTACGTTTCTATCTCTAGAGCTGATCGTTTCAGAAATTTATTGATTTTAATTTAAAAAAAAAAAAAAACTAATAAAAATTTTGAAATCGGGTTTCGAGGTGCATCAAGAGAGATCAATATAGACCTTAATTCAAATTTCTCTATTTCTACGATAAGCCGTTTGGCTACAAAGCGACGACCTCACAAACACACGTCTTATTTTATTATATGTAGTGATGAAGCTTTCCTAGTATTGACCATTCGATAAAAAATATATTGTAAATTAACTTATTTTAAAGTATTAATCGTATTTATTTATATAGGTGGTATTGCATTCAAAGTTTATTTTTACATAAGATAATTTCGCACCCATGTACACGTATATGCGTGCATACACGTAAATAATGCAAAAACATATTGCGATTCGTTCTGGATGTAACCAACACATTATAGGTTATTATTCTATCTGCTCCCCCCCCCCCCCCACCTCCCACCGCTCGATTTTTGCACAGGTATTTCCAAATTCACTTATCCTTGTCAGTTAAAGTTAATAAGCATTGGTTTGCATGATATTTAAAACTAATGACTTTATATTTTATATCATGATATTTATACGTTTTGAAATCCAAAGAAATTAAAAATGGCATCGTTATCATTCAATTCAAATTCTACTACCATGTTTCTACTTATTTGTTTGTAATTTCTCATGACGTAAGTTGAATTCTGCATATTAAATTTAATATTATTATTTTCCCCTGACACATTAAAATTCTGAATAGCAATGAAAAGAGTTTATTTTAAAAATATAAATTGTTTTGTTTTATTTATTGAGAATCAATGAACAAAACCACGCAATCCGTAAATAAAATTTTATTTTCTTTATCTCTAAACATTGTTTCGATTGTGGTGTATTTTTTTCCGTAATATTTTTCATTATTTTATTCAGTTTAATGAACGCATGGAAACCATGGATAAAATTTTACTATCTTTATTCCGATAGAATGTTTTAGAGCTTCACATTCATATTTTTGAGAAACTTGGGCTTTTATTATTAAGAAAATAGCAAAGATTAAGAATTGTCTAATAATAAGTTTCAGCCTCTTGCATAACTTAACGGATAAGTGAAATACTTTATTTAAAATAAATCTGCATTTCAAACTACGTTGACAAATGCATCTGTTCCATTTCTTTACAGAGTTACGCGATTTTTCCCGCACGCTGACATATTTCTCTAAAAGTTTCATGTTTCCAGACCTATGGCTATTAAGAGATTTGCTTGTGGTCACTGAATATTTATTCTTGGCCATCTTTCATGCGGAATTTTTAAGAGTTAGTTTGTCTAGACAAGCATTACTAACTTTTTACCTTCTGAATGCAAACTATTTCAACCGTGCCTTTCCGTTGAAACTTATTCGAATCGTCAAGTATGAGAAATGTTTTGTACAAATTCTTTTGAATATATCTAAAGAATCACTTTCCTTTTGGAGTTATTTTGAAAACTTTTCAGTTTATTGTAACAGAATGAATATTTTCAAAAGTTTTTTCAGATTTACTGCGGAAAGATTCAGAATTTCTGACCGTTCCACTTTAATTATTTAAAAATATATAAAAAATTACAATCGTCTTCTTAAAATTATCACTATAACAAATGTAAAGTGAGCTTTATTAAGGGAAAAAAAAAGACTTTGAAAATCATATTTTTTAAGATAATTTTTGTGTAAAATCCGCTACAATTTTCAGTTAGAAGCACGCTAATTCGTAAATTATGAAATGTAATTGCAGGGATTTCCTTAAATTTAATTAAATATTATCAATTTTTAATCCCCAATTTTTCACTGAATTTAGTGATTTTGGGACTGAGAACTTAAAATCACTATTTTTAGGCAATTTTTAGTTTTTGCCAAAATTGGTTAAAAATTCGCGATTTTTAGGAAAAGCTCTTTGAGATTCTAATTCAAAAACACATTATTATAAGCAAAATCTGCAATGCACTTTCTTACATTTTAACAAAATTTTGCAGAGTTAACTGTTAAACTTTTTCTTCTTTTTATATCTACATTTTTTTTAGTGATTTTCTGGTTTCTTATATTATTTTCTTCCTCTGTTTTCTTTCCACTCCGCCCAACTATCATTTTTGCTGTCTTTTATTGACTGAAGGATAATTTTTTTATGTTTTTTA
This sequence comes from Salticus scenicus, assembly GCA_963930645.1. Taxonomy (NCBI): domain Eukaryota; kingdom Metazoa; phylum Arthropoda; class Arachnida; order Araneae; family Salticidae; genus Salticus; species Salticus scenicus. The sequence continues at coordinate 240,689,703 of OZ005648.1, forward strand.
ATCACTGTTGCAAAAACCTTGACCCTTTTTAAAAATTATCTTCAAAACAGTTGAATGAAATTCCCATTAATGTTTCTGGGGGGTCTGGGATATGCCTCGACTTAATACGTTGTGAAAAACTTGAAAATTGTACCTAATAAACACACATTCAAATTATTGAAAACATTGCAATCCTGAATTAGATTATTTATTTTTTTTTATTTTTCGCATTTTTCGCCAATGTAAAAAAAATTGGGGCCATTCATTCTCAAATGAGGGCAAGTATCGTATAAACCATAAGTTCGTAAATAATTTTAAAATCATAAAAATTGAAAGAATTAGTTATATCTTAATGCGATTTCCGAAGATATATATATATATATATATATATTTTTTTTTAAGGAGGATTGTTTTATTTAGAAAAAAAAATATTTTAAATTTTAAACAAAAGAGAGCATTGAACGCAAAGCACAACAAAATTCCATGGAAAACTACCATTATTTTCATGCAGCCGAATGTTTTAAAGCATTACAACATTAAACAATTTTCTTCAGTTATATATGTGACAGATATTTACAGTATTCCGATTTATGGCTGCAGTAAAAAATGAATAAAAAATAACACTATATCACACCAATTTTATGAAGACAGTAAAAACTTTTTTTGTGTGTGTGTATGTGTATGTGTGTGTGTGTGTGAGAGAGAGAACAAATAGTATGGAAAATCATAAATACTAACTTAATCTTACAAGCTTTGTTTGTAAAACTTTAGGGGTGATAATTCTGATTGTTTTCCTACCACAATCTTGAACAATAATTTCTATTCTAAAATATTACACAAAAAATTACAGTTACGATAAAAATACCTTTAAGTAAATAATGGTACAAAAAGTTGGAATTCTCACTTCTGTACGGCTCCGATTTCTCTGTTTCATATAAATTATGATGTTTTTCACAATTTTTAACTAGATATTTTTTCTAAGCAAAAATTAGTTTAATAAACATGTATATATATATATATATATATATATATATATATATATATATATATATATATATATATAATCTAAAATTTAAAAATTATAACAATTAGTGTCGTGATGCATTTTAACGTTATTTCTCACTTTTTAAATAAGATAGTGAATTTATACAAAAATTATTATGTAGTCCAAAACTGTAATTAAGAAATAATCTAATAATTTATCAACATTTCACAATAAAAGCAAAAAGTAAGAAAATATAAAACATTAATAAAAATGATAAATAATGTTTATACTTTTTTAAAGTGATATTTCTATTACTTTTATTGTAGTGTTCGATGGTTAGGAAAGGGACATAGTACACGTAATCACATTTAAATTCAGGCAATGACATATTTATTTACCAAAAACTGTTGCTATTGAAGTACAATTATCTTTTATAATTTTAGAGGGGGGTGGATTGTAATAAAAATTACAAATGCTTATTTTTATAATAAATATACGATATAATCATATTTAGTACTTATTTAATTAAAATGCATATTCTTATTTCACAACATTCCTGTTTATTTTATACCTTTATTAAAATCCTTTGACAGTAAATCGGGTAATTTGCAAAAGATGTTTTTAATATTTTCTGAGTAAAATGGACCTTTTATACTGATAAGTTAAAAGCTTTTGAATAATTCATCTCATATTCTGTTTTAGCTCCTACATTCTGCTAGACATAAATCTGGCTTATACTTGATAGGGTTTGCAGAGAATTAATGAACTAATCAATTATTATTTAGTATGAAATTAAATTTCGCGATCACTTGTTCTAATGCAGACAGCACTGTAATCCATTCATGAACTCTTAAATAGTACATCATGCTTCTTTTCAAAAATAAATTCGTGCTTTTCTGAATAAATGAAAAAAAAAATAATAAAATAATTTCGAATAAAAATCATTATTCATTAATTTTTTAAGAATTTATGCATATCTTCGAAGTAGATAAAACATTTTGCAGCTTCAAAAGGGCTATTTTTATTTATTTCATCATTTTTGAGATAAGAAAAAATAGGGCATGTACTGCATATGACACATATATAGGTAAAGTCGGTAACAAAATTCTCCGAACACTAGCAAAAATTCCTATGTAAAAAAAGTACACTTAATACAGTTTTGTTAAATAAATCCTTGTCGAATCCTATTCTTAGTCAGTCTAAAAACAGGATTCGACAAGGATTTATTTAACTAAACTGTATTAAGTATACTTTTTTTATATAGGAATTTTTGCTAGTGTTTGGAGACTTTTGTTACCGACTGTACGTATGATTTATTTGGAAACTTCTGGTATAAATGCACAGATTGTGCATTGATTAAGCATTCTTTTCTTTTTCTGGAACAACAATACAAGTTTGGTTTAATGAGTCTTTTTTTTAAAACATTCTGTAGAGATTCATTTCAATCCCCTACCAAAAAAAAATTGTATATAATTGCGCATTTCATCAATGCATATAATTTTCGATATATTTAGAAACTTCCTGTTGTGTATAATTAATTAATTAATTAATATTTTTCATGTAAAAGGGCTTATTTTACAAAAATAAAGTATCCTTTTCTAGAGAAAAAAAATTAGGCACTTGGCATTTGATCAAAATTTGCATCGGTGAAAATGCAAATGAAAGAAAAGGATGGGATAAATAAAAGCAAATGACAGTTTTTAAAGGTGTAAACTTTGCATATTTACTTTTTTTACGCACTTCATACTGCCTTTCAATAAAATTTCATTTTCTTTCTTTTTTTTTTTTTTTTTTTTTTTTTTTTTTTATGTTAAGTTAATGCCTGGTGCTCCATAAGTCTGTAGACATTTTAAAAATTCATAAAATTTAAAGGAATTGCTTGACACACGATTTACAAAAAGTTATTCTGGTTGAGGAGGGTTTCTTTTTTTTCCAAAAAAAAAAATAATAATAATAAGCGACGGTAGAGGGCGCTATAACACGAAATATTCAAAACGAGGTCCTATAAATTACAGGATTTTAACAACTCATTTCCAATTTTTCCTACTACATATTCGAACATATAATTTTAATTTAAACCATCTAATTTAAACCATCTTCTTCTGCGCGGTTAAAGAATGCCGTTCGTCATGAAATATCTTGCATCCAATTGGATATGCTACAAGCTGCAGTTATGGGTGTTATAATTCAGTTCTAAACTACGATTTAGGATAATGGAGGTCACATATACTGAAAATGATATGCTTGTAAATATCTTGCAAATAAATATAATTTTCCATTGAAATGTGTGATTTTCTTCGGTACAGTGCTCTCTGTTGACGAAAATTTTTACCATATTTTTTAACCTATAAATATCCCCCTACACAAAACAACTACAAAAATATTACCTCATGATTAATACTTTCTTCTCTAACCGCGTTTAGTTATACCAGTTTCTTTAATTTTTATGAATTTTAAAATGTCTACGGACTTATATGATACCCGATACCATAAAAAGTACCAAAAAATAATAGAAAATATATTATCAAACAACCTGTATAAGTAGACAAAAATTTACTTAGTAACTTACGGCGGCCTGCCTCCAAGATTAGCAAAAAATAAGCTGAAAACTTCCCATGTAAGAAACAGCAGCATGATATTTATTTTAATTTTTACATTAGCACCGCACAACCAGCAAAACAAAATTGCCTGCATACAGCTTAAAAAATTTATTATAAGCCGTTCAAATTAGTAACGCTCTGCGTCTTATACACAATACACGCCTATCTTTCGTTTTTGTGTATAAAAAATAAGTGCGTTCCCCAAACGTAAAAATAATGTATTTTGCATATTGATTTTTCTCAATTATAATATGGAGAATTTAGTACAACCGTAATAATATCTCTAAAATGAATATTCTTAATTGTTCATTTTACATCAAAACTCAAATAAAAAAAAAAAAAAAAAGGTTTTATGCTAAGCTAAGTTTCAATATAGTACTATTTTTCTTACTGAAAAATTATTAGATTTTATTTATTTTTTATTCACAATTTCCATTCTATCTTAAAATTCATTATAACTTTAAATTATACAACTATGCTTTAATTTTTTGAAAGACAATTCTATTTGTGCGAAATTATTTAATAATCCTATTGAAGTGGATTATAAGATATTCCTCATTTAAATTCTGTTCTAAGTATTATTAATCAGGATTTCAATTAAATTTCAGAATAGGTAACTGTTATTGCGTTACTCATAATACATTTCATTTTAACTAGCATAATTTAATTATTCATTAAAACTCATTTCTTAAAAAAACAAAACCTATATGCTATTTAAATGTTTCATTAATAGTTATTTTACTGAAAGAAATTACCCTAGACAATAGAATTTTTGCAGAGAAAGACAAACAAAAACTTGGATTCTATTATTTCTGTTATATTTTAATAATATGTTTAACATGTGTTTTAATGTACGTATTAGTAATGAATATAAATTCGTTATTTACATGTTTATGCTCATAACAAATACAGATATAATATTAATCGCAAAAAATAGAGTGTAGCAGTAATATTTACTGAGTAATTTAAATAAAAAATATATACTTTATTTGTATTTATATAATTATCATTTTAGATTTATAGTTAATGCATTTTATTCAACTATATACTCATGTATAGTTATCAAATATACCATTTAAAAAACTACATAGCAGAAGCACTTATTAAGCAGCATATACAAAAGTTTAATTTTAATGTCTTCAAAGATTTCATATTTGCCATCGTACAATTCAAGTTCAGTAGCATTCTGTGCTATAAATTTTAAATGAAGCTATCTTGAAAACAGTAAAAGGTTCGAGTTCGTCGATTATTGAATTATATACACTAATACCTAAAAATTACAAATTTTTGCAACTTTTTTCAAATACTGATCGCAAATAAAATTTAAATACTCTATGATTTTGTTAATCGAATCTCGGATTATGTTTGTTTGTTTGTTTGCTTATTTGTTTGTTTGTTTTTTTTCATTTACTTCAAGTCTGAATTTAATATTTTAAAACTATAGTATGGGGGAAATTACATATTTTTACGTCCATATTTTAATAGATATAAAACTTTAAAACAAACCTTTCTTTTTATTATTATTATATCGAAATAAAGGATGTTTCTATTAAAGTTTTAATTTTAAAACAAATCACCAAACCACGCTTACAACGGAGAAACATTTAAATAATGGTATTTAAGAATTATAAAATGTTAAACATTAAATAAGTTTTTGCTAATAAAAATTTTTATTTGATATGCAAAAATGACGCAATTATTCAGAGAAAACGGTATTTAGAAGGGAGTTTGAACGTACTTTTCCTGAGATTGTTTATCTTAATTTGCATTTACATCAATAAATTTGAATTCATGAAGACGTCAAATACTTATTTTTAGAAAATGACGAAAGTATTCCTTTAAATCAATAAAATGATCCATAATATTAATAGCAGTCTTGAGTTAAAAGTAACTCCTAGATCTCTGATGTTTTCTTTCCATTCGTAATCAGTCTCGATTGTATCATATCTGAAGCCCAAAATTAACATATTTCTACTACTGATGGAAGCGTTCTAAATCTGTCTTTGCCAAATGGAATAAAAAGACAAGTCTTGACTTTCGATCGTTTGATATTACACGTCTCCCTCTAGGGGGGAAGTTCTGAAACTCTTTCGGTCGCGAAGAGAAAAGAACTTTTAATCCTCAACTCAACTCTTTTGAATGCAAATTGTTTCTTTTAAGCAGATATATTCATATATCTATATGTGTAATATATATACATTCTTCACCGAATCTTCCAGTTAATAAAGACAATGCAAATACACATCAGTTCAGAAAATAGAGCAGTTCTGATTTCCTGACGCTCTCAGGGAGATATTAGAAAATTAAATTTGATGAAATTGACTCTTAAACACACACAAAAGATGCACTTAACCATAAAATGAAAAAGCTTTAACAGGGAGAGAGCAACGAGACATTATTTAGGTTATATTTTTCTTTTTATTACTCTAGCTTGTTAACATCAGAAACTTTAACGTGTTCAGAATTTGAAAGTTTCTCGAGAGTTTTCAAGAGATTAAATTTATTGAGAAGGGCATTATTTAATTAGTGGGAAAAACAAAAAGTCTTCCTCTGAATTAACGAGACTTTTATGCATCAATATAAAATTGTTCAAAATAAATATTGTAGTGCATTGATTGTTTTAGAAAACATTTGTTTCAATAAAAGATTGATAATTTTGATCAGGAATAATTCCCTTATTCTAAACATAAGTCACAAAAAACGTCGTTACAAGAACAAATAAATTCATAAAATACGTGAGATTTTTATAACCAAAAGAAGAAATTCTGTATCTGTTCATAGAGTTGATAAGAAGTTAGTTATAGAAAGATGCATTTTAAAATTATCTATAAATATATTGCTCTTAAAACAAGAAAAATACTTACGCGGTCAGGTATTCTGGATGGTGGAAATATCAGAAATAAATTACCATAATTTTTACTTACAATACTGAAAAAAATATTGCTTTTTATGTTATGGTTTTAAGAATGTATTTATTTTTCTATAACTTCCTTTAGAATCATTCTACATATTTAATTTTAGAATCAGAATTTGAGGATAATTCCACAGCTTTTGCATAACATATAAATACGTTAAATACCTTTAGACATTTAAGTATTTGTACAGTCGGTAACAAAAATCTCCGAACACTAGCAAAAATTCCTATATAAAAAATGTACACTTAATATAGTTTTGTTAAATAAATCCTTGTCAAACCCTGTTCTTAGTCAGTCTAAAAGCAGGATTCGACAAGGATTTATTTAACAAAACTGTATTAAGTGTACTTTTTTAATATAGGAATTTTTGCTAGTGTTCGGAGACTTTTGTTACCGACTGTAAGTATAAGCAGAATTTTGTTAAAAATAGTAATAAATTTCATATTAATTTTTCTAATATACGCATTTTTTTGTACGAAGGGAGCTTTCTAGGAAAATTATTTTTCATCATTTTAAATAAATGGTATTTTACAAAGCGTACATTTTTTCTTTTTTCGGTTTTTGTGAAGTGTTATTTGCATATAATCCTCCGAGTAAGACTATATAAAATATTGTATTGACAAAAATTAGCTCGAATATTTTGATTAAAATTTTTTTAATAAAATTGTAGAAGGGAATAAAAACGTAGAACTGTTCTAAAATCTGTAAATTTTTAGACATTTCTTTTGCTGTAATAAAAACTTTTGCTGTTAAAATATTCAATTTACAAAAGTAATTATATTTATAGTTATTGTGAAAACAATTCATGTCATTTTTTGTTGATATCTGCTTTGAAAGGCATCTGACCCTTTAATCAATAGAGATATCCGCCATAGTAAATAAAATATGTATGAAATCGTTTAAAATAGGAGACGTGTTTATAGTTTTAATACGCCATCTGATGAGCATAAAATTCCTATATAATGCATGATTTTGTTGCTTCTGCTGTCTTGACATGATACGTCCCTGATGAGGAATCGTTTATTATCAAAGCGTTTGAAATTTTGATTTTTTTAAGCTTATTAATTAATAAAATGGATCTCTCTATTCATTAAGTGTTAATCATTTTGTTATTTTTCTTTTCATCAAAACATAATGATACAGTTTCCTTTTCGGTAATTAGACTGAACTTATATTAAATAATTACAGTAAAATCAAAGCAATTAAAAGTTTATACTTAATAATGAAGAATAAAAATTTTGAAAGAAAACGATATCAATTTCAAAATATATTGCAATGAATATTGCGAGTCGAGTATAACAATTGTTTGGGGTAATGGATTGAGGTAATTGATTGGAGTAACATATGATGTAAGTGTTTGCAGCTAATTCTACTTTTTTACAAAATACGTATTTTTTTAATGGAATTTATTTAATGGATTTAATAAACGTAAATTTTCATTTATTATAGTCTCGTTTTAATGGATAAGTTTTTAAAAGGAGATTTGTTATTCCTTTACTAGGAGTCTACGAACGCGTATTGTCTCTTCGAAGGATTCTGAATGAATTGATGTAAAATCAAATGTATGACATAGATATAGTCCTTCTATTCAATAAAAAACAAAATTATTTAAGAAAGAAACTCTGATAGATTTTTGTGATCTATAAGAATAAAAACTTCAAAATATCGATGTACTTTACAAAAGATTACAATTAATCATCGTCATTCATTTAGGAAAGTCAAATAAAACAAGTGAGCAAAGAGCTATAGCCTCCACCTGTCCTGAAAATCAGAATCAAATGTCATGCGTTCAAAATAGTTTTTATTGGGTAATCGTCAATTTGCATTAACGAGAGTATAATCATAGCGTTCCACAAATGCACACTTATTTATAATAAGTAATGATTTTTATAATAGTGGTAAGATTCATTTATTTATGACTTATAATATTACATACACAACGTTTTCAAATATAGTTGTTTGCAAAAGAGCAAAGGCGCATTTAAAATTTTTCTCACTTAATACGTAGAAACATATATAATAATAGAAATTTTAAATAAATAACAAATTGCAAAAACAACTAAATTCTTAGAAGATGGTTTTTGTTTAAAAAGGCACTGGTATCACGTCAACATAACTATCAGTTAAAATTATTCTTAATGAAACTTAATTACTTTTTTTTTATTACATTCTACAATAAAATATAAATCAAAAGAATCCCTAAATTCATTACATACAGAATGTTTTAATATACTTTTGAGAGATAACATCTCAAAAAATAGCAGCTTACAGAAATCTGAGATATTTTGAAAATACTGAGCTAATTTATTACATTTTTAAAACACCTACTATTTTCTCTTTCTATCTCTAATTTCTCTAACGTATAACATTTGCGATTAAATTTTGTCGGAACGATAGGATAGTTACGTAATTAATAAAATACGCTTGGATTAAAATATATATATATATATATACATGGGCATTTTTTTAAACACGCGGACTCAGTTCAATAATCTAATGAGACAAATGGCGATATTTGTCTAATGAGATCATTTTATAGAAAGATGTATTTTTATTTGCTACCTTTGAAAGCGTTATTTTAAACCTGTATCAATACTTAAAGATATGAATAGAACATGAACTATTTTCATATACTTACCAAAAAACGAAATAATAAAAAGTAAGGTACAAGGTAGGTTTTGTTTTTTACATAACATTGTGCCAAAATAAAAATAAAATAAATAAATAAATAAAAATACATCGTCAAAATGACGAAAAAACTTTCAAAAGTTTCCGTATGGGTCCTAAATTAAAGCAGTACTACCCGTAAAAGTATGAAAACTGGGTTGTCAAAGGGGAATTTTATTTTTAAATTTTCCTTTGAATGATTTAGGCTTCTCTATCGCTCATTATTAAATTAGTTCTAATAATAATTCGGCTTCTCATTAGCTAAAATTTAAATTGGTTTGTGGCATTGGTATAAAATTTATGAGTATCAAATTTTAAATGCAAATAAGAAAACTTAAAAAGTTTGAAAACTTTACATGATTTTGCTAGTATTTCAGAAACATACTAAAGAAATTTATTGTGACCTTCGAATATTATAATTTTAAAATATATCTCGGACATTTATAGAAAAAAAGGGGGAAATAAATTTCATATTTATATATACATACAATCCGTAGCAATATTATTGAAGTGCTAGCAATAATTCGTATTTAAAAGACGTGCACCTAATACTATTTTGTTAAGTAAATATTTGCCGAGCCATGATCTTAGTCTTTATGCTATTATAAAAAAGTACAGTCGGTAACAAAAGTATCCGAACACTAGCAAAAATTCCTATATAAAAAAAGTAGAGTTAATACTGTTTTGTTAAATAAATCCTTGTCGAATCATGTTCTTAGACAGTCTAAGAGCATGATTCGACAAGGATTTATTTAACAAATCATTATTAACTGTACCCTTTTTACATAGGAATTTTTGCTAGTGTTCGGATACTTTTGTTACCGACTGTAAGTTGATGATAAAAATAATAAAACTAAAAAAAAATATCAAAAATGTGGATATGTGCTTCAATGATTTTGCTGCCGACTGTATATATATATATATATATATATATATATATATATAAATCTTTCCAAGAAATGTGTTGCAATTAATGAAAAATAATCTTAATAAGTTCATAACGATTTAAAAATAATATATAATGTTAATAACATAATTATATATATAATTCAACATTTCTAATTTTTTGGTTCATTTTGTTAATGTCAGCTCGATGAGAAACCTTTTTGATTACAATCAATTAAACGCTTCTTCTTGTTATGTTTCTATATGGTTTGTATTCTCATCGAAATTATTTTACGATCAGTATTCTTTTTTCATATAAATTAAAATGATATTTAAAAAATTTAATCAACTAGTTGCCAAATTGGCTTTTATGGATTGCTAGAGGGGAATTATTCATCGGATTATTTTTCGTTCTGATTCTTAACACGTTGAGCGCCACGCTGATTCTTAATAAAATCCATTAAAATTCCTTAATGATATTATCCTATAATAAATAAAAAATAAGTAAATTTTCAATAAATTTTCAATAATTACTTAAAGCAATGTAATATTTTTAGTTTTACATCATATTTTACACTGTCAACCACCGATGGTTGACGTGGCTTTATATCATATTTGACACTGTCAGCCACCGATGGCTGACATGGCGCTCAACGTCTTAATGTTATCATATATCTGTATATATATATAAATTACGTGTCACGATGATTGTCCGGGGTAAACTCCTAAACTAAGGAACCGATTTTAATGAAATTTTGCACACTGTGTGCAGTTTGGTCCAACGTGAGAGATACGATAGTTTTTATCTCAATTTATTGTCACAATATTGTTTTATTGCAATCATTTGTTAATTATAGACCTTTATTAAAGTTGCTCCAAAATATCTGTGAGTTCCATTAATTTAATTGTTGGCAAAAAAAAAAAAAAAAAATACGAGTTCATTTTCTTTCGACATAAAAATAAATACATTTAATCAAACGTGAACGTTAAAAAATTATAAAAAGTTAAATTATGCATCTCACGAAAATTGACGTCATAATCAATTTAAAGATTTTATACACATTGATAAAGTGCTAATGTAGTTCTATCATAGATATAGTAATATAAATAGATCTCTCATCCCCATGTTATCGTACAAAGATTTTTGATGCCGAAAAAAAAATAATAATAATAAAAGCTTTGGAAACAGCCATTAAGTGGTATTGAAAAAAAAAAAAAAAAAAAAGAAAAGAAAGAAAGAAATATGAATTTGAAACTGTATCTGGAGTCTTCCATTCTCCTTTAGCAAATAAATTATTCATAAATTTTATTTGCTAAAATATTAGTATGTATCCCCTCGGGGAAAGACGGCCATATTTTGGTAAAAACGTCGTCTTTTCCCAAATGAAAAGGAATAACTTTTTTCTCCCCAATGATCACTCTATTCTATATATGCTATACTATATCTATGAGTTCTATACGCAAGCGAAGTGTGACTCACTGACCGTCTGTGCAGCCAAGAAAAAGATAGCCCACTGGATTTTTTGTAAGAAATTATTAAAAATCGAGGAAATTTATTTCCCGATTTTAATCCTTATATTTGGGTATAGATATGTATTAGTTATCGCGGGTGTTAGATTGAATTATTTTGCTGTCAAATTGACAAAATTTTAATTTTAAATTTCAAAACTCTGTCGCCCTTGGCGTTTATTATTATTATTATTATTATTTAGCGATCAAAAGCGTAACACGAAAATATACATGCCAGATGTATGCATTGTACGAAATGTAATATGTATTATTCATTGTACGTATGTATGACATGTAATATGTATTGTACGAAATATTGTTTCATATTATTCATTACTCTTTTAATATAAGTTGTTAAAATAACCATGATTTTTGAAAGGAATTAAATATTTTCGCCAGATAATTTGGCGATATTCTTTTTTTTTTCGCCAAGGATGACAGAAATGAAATCTATTCCGCTGCAAAATATTAGTATCTTATATCAGATATTTTATTTAGACATTTGAAAACAAATTTGACTTCAAACTATGATAGAATATTTATCATTTTCCTTTTAATTAGTATATTATATTAAAATTTAAAAGCATGGTATATAAAAAGTTTTTTTTTTTTTTTAATTTTATAATTATTCTTATCTTAATCCTCAATGTTTCCCATCTTTATTAACTTGAAATTTACTTTAAATGTCCAATATTTCATAAGATTTCCAATTTTAAAGTTTTAAAATATTTATCAAATTTACTTATTTTTCTGGTTTAGCCTTATTGTTTTCCTTTTTATAACTACAGCTGTTGCCCTCTTTAAAATATTTAAAATGATGAGGTCATTTTATAGTACAATTATCCATTATAGCATATATTATATTTCACTCCTCCATAAAAATTGATTTTAAAATCGTCTGTTTCTTTTATACTTTTATTTTAATAGAATTTTAATAGAATTTAATTTATATATTAGTCATTTTAGCAATTTTATCCAAAGTAGCATTAGAAATAATATATATCACTTCTCCATTAAAATTTATAGGACCCTACAATAAAATTAATTTGTGCTTAATATCAACACTACGAAAATTTTTATCAATCGCTTCCAAATTTTGACCTAAGTTTCAAATCTCAACCCTGTGGGTTTTTACATCGGCTACAACGTTTTCGTCTTTGTTCGTAAATAATAATTTGACTGTACTAAATAGTTTAGAGCCGTATAATTCAACGTATAACTTAGTCACAGCAACGCGTGGCCGGGTCTGCTAGTATATACATGTATTTGTATTTTATATTTACTGCTATTTTAAGTTTGTTATAATACATTATCATAGAATCATAGAATTAACATAATATGGTAGAAAGGTTATAAAAATGCAATTACTATCGCCACTTTTATTTTTTTCTCCAATAAGTACCAGAAATTATTCTAAGCTTATTCATAACTATACTCTTAATGAAGTTGTGTTTAACGTTTAATATAAAGTAGCAATGAAACTAGTCGAATGATTAAAAAAAAGTACAGTTAATGTAGAAGAAAAATTCCTAACTGAATATTTCAAATGAAGATTAAGTCTTCTTGAAAAAGATATATATATATATATACTCTAATGCAATATACATATATGTAATTCTTAACAAACTTATTTTAAAGATTGCACCTCTCCCATTATGTATTTTTTTTTTTTTTTTTTTTCATAAAAAAACGAATCTTTGCGTCAGCAGAAAATATGCAAAAGAATCACAGCATCAGCATATGCTTCGCACATCTCAGTCAGACTCCTCCAGATAACTTTCCCGTCCAAAAGCCTTAAAACAAACGCCGGCATCAAAAAGCCGTCTCCTCAAATCTGGAGCAGAGTTATCGGATTTCCAGTGCAATCTTCTGAAAGCGTCCGAGCGTGAAACGGCTGTCCAAGGTCCGAATAAAGAGCACTATCTCGGTCATGGCGAATACCCAATATATCGGACATCTCCCTTAAGGGACTGTCGGCGAAGAGCGTCTCTTGTCAAAGGGAACATCCACCTTCAAATATAGATCTTTCCCAGCGACAAGATTTATTCTTGGAGGAAAAGCCCTAAGATAAAACGACGAGTGGTAGAACTAACTGAAAATTCAATAGTTTTAAATTTACGAACCGAGTTTATTAGCTCAGGAATTCAAAATTTTGTTAAATTCACATCTAATGATATTCAATGGATTTGTTACAACTGAATGAATTGTGTTTTAGGAAGAATTTCCGAACGCTTGATTGAGTAAATGGGTATGGTTGCAATGCGAATCATTGAAAGCTCAAACACGGAAGAATGCTTCCCTGATGTTATTCTATAATATTAGATCGATAAAATATCCAAACATCCAGATGAAAATTATAAGGATTTATTAAAGGTATCTGTTGATTTAAAATCAATCATAATTTAGTTGTTTATTTTATACTTGGTAAATATTGCGAGAATAATGTTTGTTAAATTATAAAATTTGAGTTCTATAATTTCTTTTTGATGAAAGTATTATATTATTTTTAGCTGATTTTTTACTAATCCACTAAACTTTAAATGCTTTAAAATATTTTTTTACGTGAATTATATTTAAGTTCAGTGAAGTTTTATAAGTTATTTTTGTACCATTTAAAATGGAACATACACGTAGGCTAATTACAAAAAAAACATATTTGGACTCAGTATACCTTAAAACGTGTTAATCACGTAAAAACTCGATATAGAAACTTTTGATTGACATCCAGTATGGTAGCCGGAAATGAAAGGGAAAAAAATGTAAAAATATTGTATTGCTCTACTAAAGAAAAAAAAATGTTTAAATAGAAATAGGTAAGAAATGTGAACTGATTTTGTAAATACTTATAGCATATTTTTTAATTAAAGCAACAGATAGACTGAAATAAAATGTTGAGGATTTTTTTTATCTCTTTAAAAAAATTGACATTATTTATGAGTACAAGCTTCTGGTTCTAAATTTGATTATCTTTTATTTCTGTATACGTTTATTTTAATTGCAAAATGGTATGTTTAAATTTGTAATGATGTCATACAATGCTCAGAATTAAATAACTGTTATTCAAAATTTCCAAGAAACACAGTTTATAGCTTATTATTTGTATAATACTAATAAAAAATAAACAATGAATGCTTAAACTAAGTTGTTTAAGCTTTAAGATAAATAAAATCATTTTAAGGTAATTATATATTTGTTGTAGAGTTGTGATACGTATGGCTCTAAAATTGTTTATTATACGCGAGAATAATGCTAATACATAGTAAAACGATCACAAAACAATGATTCTTTGTTTAAAAAAAAAAAAAAAAAAAAACATTATTGGTTTTCCCAATGACTATAGAACTGTCAAGTAGGAAATAGCCCCCTGTCAATCAAAAGAGTCTTTAATTCCGCAACAAATCTGAATTTGAATTAACAAAATTAGAAACAGGGTGTACTTGCGAGAAAAGAAAATAATCACAGCCTTCTCAAAGCTTCTGCTAATCAAGACCTGTCACTCGTCAATTCCATATGCCTTCCCCAACCCCATCATAATTATCTTTAAATCTGCTTCTGCACACTCTCAGTTTAAACAGTTCTAAAGATAGAAAAGGGAACTTAACACATTTCCCTTGTACACCACACCACAGGTCCATCAGTACCATCTTTATTATATACGTGACAATTTCCCCTGTATTTTTTTTATTATTATTATTCACCAAGCTTACATCGCACATTAGCCAGTAGCTAATAATTATGCTTCGTGTCTAGAACCAAATTAGTGGTAAAAGGAGGGCATGCGATCGAAAAGGTGTGACAAGATTTTCATTCGAACGTTAAACCTCTGCCCCCCCCCCCCCCTCCTATTCCTCTTATGCTGATCGATGTTTTAAGAGTAAAAGAAGGTCATGTTTGCCTGATGGGACAGAATAAATTCGCTTTCTATACCAAAAAGGGGTCATTAAAGCGAGATTTCCGATATACAGCTTCAAAAGATGTCTGAAATAGTGGTAAAAGGTATTACTAAAGTGTATACTTGTCTAAGTATACACGTAAATAAAACAAGAAAAGTTTGGCAGATTTTAGGACACATTATTTTATTATGTCAGGTATGGATGACAATTACATTTTTTTTATTATTATTATTATTGTGGTATATTTATTTGCAATAAAATAAAACAAAACAAAATAAAATAAATTCATTTTCTTTTATTTTTAACGTATTTACCTGTTCTGATCATATTTTTAAAATAAATGAACGTTTTTTGATGCAAATTTGTAATGCGTATCTTCAAAATAATCATATATAAAAACGTCTTTTGATCAATATTCAATGCAAAAGACTTGCTTATCGAGACGATTCATTAATGCATGCTCAAAAATATTTGAATAAAAGTAAATTTTAATTAGAATAAAAGTTCCTATATTTTTATTTTATTTTTATAGTATATTTAAATATTAGATTTTTGCTTGTCGAAAGATGTTTTTTTTTTGCATCTTTTTTTCTGAAAATGTGTTTAAAAAAATTGTGGCTCTTTTTACTGTATAGTATTTCCTGAAGTTTTATATAGTTTAAAAGTTTTTTATTTGAACGAATTAACTTGGTTCTTATATTTTCCTTTTCTAAAGGAAATACATTTCATATTTTTCTTACTTTTCTCTGTGGATAAACCAATCAACCACGATAGAAATTAATAGTACTAAAAAAAAAATTATTTTTGCCGTTGAAATACGTTTTTAAAATTCAAAATGAGAGTACAAAAATCTGGATCTTCACCTAGGTTTATAAATAAAAATTATTTTGACTGAAAATAATAATAATAATAATAATAATAATTCTTACTGTCGATCCATTATATTTTCAAAATTTAAAATAGTAATATGAAAATCTCAGTTTAAACCTATGTTTATAAATAAAAGATTGAAAGACATATTAATTGGCATTGAAAAAGTATAAATATAATTAATTGAAATAAGCTATTTAATTTCATTTATTCTCTATAGTTTTCATTATTTTCTAATTCATAAAATAACACTTTTGAATTGTTTGTCTAATATAAAACTTGTCTAACTATAAAACTTGTTGCGTGAATTTATCTATATAATATATTTAATCTTTTATATCTTGAAATACACCATTTAAGCCGAAAAAGAATATATTTTGAAATATATCTTTTATCCTTTTCTTTCAAAATAACAGAAAAAGAGATATTTTGATAGTATTTCAAGACAGCTTTTCTTGAAATATAAACGGTGTCTAAAAATAAAACTGCCTCCGAAGTTTTCAAAATCGTATAAGTCTTCGATAATGAAATAGACTTTTGTTTTATACTCTCATTTCGTTTATATATGTGACTGGATTTTCAGCACGTAATTGTCTAAATAGTCTCCCGTGTGCATTATTTTATTTTATTTATTTTACTTAACAGCCTATGAAAACTTTTTCTCTTTATTTATTTATTTATTTATTTTGTAATTTTATATGTATTTTCCGCACTTTATTATTTTTTTTTTTTTACGTACTTCAGTCTAAAATAAATTCATAAGTTGAAGAATTTCAACAACAAATATATTACATAAGTTGTCAATCACATCAGCACCTATTTTTTTCACGATAAAAATATTTTCACCATTTTTCAAAATATGTCGCTAAATTATTTAATTCTTTATTCTCACTCTTGTAAATTGTATTTTGTTTTGTTGTTGTTGTTAAGATACATAAACAAAAACACCATATATTTTTCTTCAGATTACACTGAGAACAAAAATATATACCGCCTTCATCTAGAACGAATAAGTGGTCATTTTCTAAATACATAAAGTAGAAATATAGATTTCCGAGGTATGCATATAAGGCACGCCAATAAGCTGAATAGAAGAAATGATCGAGAATTTCTAGTCTATACATTTCTAATATATTCTAAATGGTGAAACAATATTCTGAATATTCTATCCATTGTATTGCGAGAAATTCTCGCTTGACTTTCTAGAATTAGGTCATACATCAAGATTATAGTTGCTAAAACTCGCTTCTTGTACTCGTATTTATTTGCAGAGATTTTTAAATGAGGTTGGTTGGTTGTGTTTTACGTCCTACTAGTGCTACGCAATAGGCAATTTGCAACGGTCTGGGACTCACCCCTACAGGTGGTCCGGAGACATGCCATCATAATTTTAATTCTCCACGGAAGGGATGGCTGTCCCGCTTCGGTGAACCCCAGAGATATGATTTTGATGGGATCATGGAGGACATTGCGGCCACGACCTGCACCAGCCACCATTAGTTTACATGACGGTCTTTGTTCAGCTCGAGTACTGAGCTCGCATTCTTCCAATTACGAGCCGAGATAGTTGCTTTATATTTAATTCAACTTATGTTATAGACATTTAATCAAAACCTGAGATCTTTCTGACTATTAATGATTCACTGATTTAAAAAAAAAATATATATATGCTGTAATTTTGTATCGTTCACTATTGACTATAATTTACTCATACAGCACAGTTTTATCACTAGATCGTCAAAACTTCGTCGCAATGTGACACTGATGACATCCTAGGTACATCACATTTCTCTATTTATGTTTCAGAGATGCTGTACAAACATGAAAATGTCCTCTATTAGCTATATGAAATGCGACATCCCATAAATATCACATTGGAGCACGCATGAGACTCTTCGATAATATCGCTATCTCAGAGACACACTTTTTACAGCCCAGTTTGACTGAAAGGATGTAGTTGCAAAAGAAAACTCAAAACACTATCGCAGTGGTGCGATAGCGTTCACAGCGCGAATTAACGGTACTTGAATGCGATGGTATCTGCGATGTGCTTGGAACCAACTGTGCCGTATGCATTAAAAGCCATGAATTATGATTTGTGTGCCTTACAGATTTACAGGTTAAATTGTGAGGTACCTTGCGAACTTTGGAGAAATGATGAAGTTTTGCGAAGAATTAATATGTGAGGTCAATTTTATGTTTAAAACAAAAAAAAAAAAAAAAAAATTAAGTGTTGTTCTGGAAGGTTGGACAAAGTCTTAAATAAGTATCTAGCTTGGTGGAGAAGTAGTTTTTTTTTTTTCTTTTTAAATACTCTGAAATGATTGTTTGAGAATTTCATGGGCGGCGAAGTTTTTTTTAGGAAATTGATGAATCAGATTAGATTTTGAACGTTTGTTTTTTTAAGGTATGCAAATTGATTCTGCAGTGAAAGTATTTAAGCAAATGCAAATCTAAAGTCGAGGTCAGAGATTCTGTGGAACAAGAGTTGTCTGGCCTCAGTCCAATGTAAAATACTAGTATGGTAGTATTCTCATTTAAATTTATTGCTAACCAGGTTGTTTAAATGAACTTAAATGTGCAAAAATCAGCTAAATGCCAGTAGTCCTGTCCTTTGAACCTTAAAACAAATATCGTTTAAAATTCAAATAAATCATTATTTGGATTTTAAACGTTAAGTCTTATTGTTGCGCAGGAGAGAGAATCGTTTAAAATAAATTATTTATGATTTTTAATAACAAAAAATTAAAAATGTAAAGTTAAAAATTAATTTGATAAATGCAAAAACAATTTTTAGACATCACTGAAATAATGTGATATTTTTTGAAAAATTGGAATTTTAGAATACCAAAAAAATATAATGGAAATATTTTTTATAATAAGGTAAAAAGCAATGATTCTATTGAATATTGATCTGAATCAATGTTTTTGGTGAAATAGCATAGCATTTTCTTTTATCAAAATGATAATACTTATTTCCCAAGTTAATGTTTGTATATGACGTATGTTTATGTTACATAAAAACAAAATTATGTTAAATATGCTTCATTACGTATAAAATTTTTTGATACAAATAATGTGCAAACGTAACAAAAAAAAAAAAGACGTAATCAAATATAACTTTTTCGAAGAAATGTCGTAAATATTTAGTTTTATCAAACCCAGGAACCTTATAAAATTCCGTAGCTTTTCTTCTTTCTTCCATCCAATGAGCTCTGTTAATTTCCTAACTCTATACGTTGTTTCCCTCGATACGCATTCCATTGAATCATTTACAGGAAAAGTTAACGAGAAAAGTTTGTAGAGCCTTTCCATTTTATTTCATATAACATAAGAAAAGTCATTCAAAAGTTTATTCATCTCAATGACTAAATTTTACTCTTTTTTCCAGTGCAATTATAAAAGTTTTAAGCATGAAATTTCCTCAGACTGAAAGAGCAAAGATTCCAAGATAACGCTCAATATTTCACTTGTTTCAATCCAAAATAAAACGAAATGAAGAGAATAGAATAGAAAATATTATAGGTCTTAGAATTTAGTAGATAATGCTATTTTTATGGCATTTTTCACACGCTCAAACAACTTTTATTCAAATAGTTTCATGGTACCGGTTTATTATTAGGACTAGGAGGACTATTAGTTCCAATCTGGTTAAAAACGTCGTCGCCAGTTACTGTAGAACAGTTTTGGGAAGCATCAAAATAAATTAGAAATATCAGTCCTATCCTTACGAATTCAGTACCAAATGAAAGGGGCGATTTTGCTGAATAAATCGTTTGCTGGGTACAAACAGTTTTTCGAAACGACAATTAGATTTTTTAGAATTCACTAACGTATGAAATTTAGGTGACAACACTTTATTTTAATTCATTTCAGTCATTTTATAAAGTACGTGGCCCAATTTTACGGTCAAAAGGTGAGATAAAAAATAAATAAAAATTTTATAGATTGAAATTTTAATAGCCCTCCGTACTAAGCTAAATTCGTTGACAAAATTTTTACTTCTTTTTTTTTTTTTTTTTTTTTTGCAATGTTCTTTTAGTTCTAGAAGATGCAACAAGGAATATGAAAATCTATTATTCATGAAAATTTTCAACTCGACTTTTTAAATTTTTCATGCAGTTTGAGGTATGAGGAATCCAAAAATGACAAAATCGACCATCTTTTGGTTAGTCAGTCAATTAGTTAGTTAGTTCATTAGTCTGTCTGTTCATTATCTCAAAACGAATGATCCTACTTCTAAAACATTATTTATGGTACATACAAAAGAATTTCCTAATTTGACAAAATATGTCAGAATTTTACATAAACAAGACATAACATCCAGTTATTGACATCGCATCCAGTTCAAAATTCATATTTAAAAACTCTTCAAAAAAAAATATCTAAAATTAGTTTTTCGTTCTGTTTATTATTTAAAAATATATAAATAAATAAATAAAAATAAAATAATAATGGTTAAAATAATTGCTATATGAATGACACCTCTTTTTAAACTAAACTAAATTATATTATTCTCTTCTATTTTATGACATTTTCGAAAATTATGTTATTATTAATTTATTATTATTATTATTATTATTATGCTTTATTATTGTTATAGTTTCATTGCTGATATTGTATTTTAATTATTATTATAAAATTCTAAATCATTTGTCAATAGACTACTAACTAAAATTCCAAATAATAATTATATGAATATGATTCTCAATTTAGAAACAAATCAAAAATATAAATTCAAATTTTATTTTATAAGAAAATAAGAAAAAAAGCAATATTTATACATAAATGTATCTGTATACATAAAAAACTACACATATTCATCAATGTCAACTCTTTCACTTGAATTTTCTTTTGAAAATTATATAACTAAGAACTGAATTATTTTGAAACAAAAATAAAATCTTTAACCATAAACAAAAAACTAGGTCATTGTGGCCGAAGAATTTTAAAACTATCCTACTGTTTATTCACTCCGTCTTCATTTTTCATGTCAATCTTCGAAGAAAGGCCATCGACGGAAGGAAAAGGGCTGCATTTCAAGAGACTGTTTCTTTTGTCAAGAAACTTCGTCTTTCCCCAAGTTTCTCTTGGGAGTTTGGACATTTTGTATTCACCATCAGAAATCGGCATTTTATTCAGCTCTTGGAAGTCTTCATGCTTGGACACTCCGAGTTATTGAACAGCGGATATGTATGTTAACTTTTTTAAAGTCGAGAAGATTTTGCCTTTTCTCTTAGATTGACGTTTTTAAGAGAATAATTGGAAATGAGTTACGTTAACGTCTTTAACGTTCACTACGTATTTTCATCTGAAAATTGAAAAACTAATTTCAAAAATAGCCATTAGACACATAACTGATCGTAATTATGTTTAAGAAAAAAAAAAAAAAAAAGTATTTTTCATTTTTACGAAACTTTTCGTTTGAAACAACTATATGTTAACCTATTTAAATTCAAATAATAATTAATTTAATTATTAAATAACTTTGTAAATAAATACTATAAATTTCAAATACTTGCAACAGTCGTTTTAGATTTAAATAATAACACAGCCCCACCATCAGGTGAAAAAAAAAATGGGCAAGAGTCTGTCTTTAAAAATGCAAGGCACAATTACACCTGCTAAGAAATTTCAAAGAATTTCTGCGCATGGCTTCCTCTGAAGCATCATTTATTAAATTTCAGATTAGTGTTGCTACCTACCAACAGAGAAGGAACGATTAAAGCAAAGGGAAAATATTAGAAATTTATTAAAGATATAATGTTAAACGTTTGGTTTCCGTGCGAAGTCAATGAACGATAAAGATTAAACTACACCTATAAAAGTTTTCCTGTTTCTAATCAAAATAATAATAATAATAATAATAATAATAATAATAATAATAATAATAATACGAGCGAACACAGTGTTAATACAAGTAACATCTCATAAAAGAATTAATTTAATTACTTTTTATTTGGTATGTACAAAAAACTTTTTCTCGAAAAAATGTGCGGTAATAAACAATAGAACTGCGGCACTTTCTGAGTAACTAAAACCGCAGGCAGGGTCACTTTGACCATGGTTTATAAATTTCACTTTCTAACGCTAAAACTAAAATAACGCTATGTTTGAACGGAGGTAACAACACTGAGAAAAAAATTCTGTAGCTGACATCTAGAATCTAAATT
Organism: Salticus scenicus; assembly: GCA_963930645.1. NCBI lineage: Eukaryota > Metazoa > Arthropoda > Arachnida > Araneae > Salticidae > Salticus > Salticus scenicus. The sequence continues at coordinate 240,712,179 of OZ005648.1, forward strand.
GTGGCTAAAGTAAAAATATTTCAATGTCATCCTTATAAATTCTAGTCCCCTTTGAAAGCGAGTTTTTGAAACCCTTACTAGAATTGTAGAGCATTTGCATATTACCGAGGTCAAATTTATTTAAAAATCTCTGCAAACAAATGCGAATACAAGAGGCGAGTTTTAGGAAGTATAATCTTGTTTTATGACCCAATTCTAGAAAATCAAGCTAGAATTTCTCGCAATACAAAGGATTCAGAATATTCAGAATATTGTTTCACCACCTAAAAATGTATAGACTAGAAATTCTCGATTATTTCGTCTATTCAGCTTACTGACTGTGCGCATAGCTTGGAAATCCATATTTCTAGTTTAGGGATTTAGAAAATGACCACTTATTCGTTCTAGATGAAGGCGGTATATTTTTCTTTTTTCTCGGTGAGCTGTATTAAGGTTTATATTGTATTAAAAGAAAAATTGAATGCGATGGTATCTGCGATGTGCTTGGAACCAACTGTGCCGTATGCATTAAAAGCCATGAATTATGATTTGTGTGCCTTACAGATTTACAGGTTAAATTGTGAGGTACCTTGCGAACTTTGGAGAAATGATGAAGTTTTGCGAAGAATTAATATGTGAGGTCAATTTTATGTTTAAAACAAAAAAAAAAAAATTAAGTGTTGTTCTGGAAGGTTGGACAAAGTCTTAAATAAGTATCTAGCTTGGTGGAGAAGTAGTTTTTTTTTTTTTTCTTTTTAAATACTCTGAAATGATTGTTTGAGAATTTCATGGGCGGCGAAGTTTTTTTTAGGAAATTGATGAATCAGATTAGATTTTGAACGTTTGTTTTTTTAAGGTATGCAAATTGATTCTGCAGTGAAAGTATTTAAGCAAATGCAAATCTAAAGTCGAGGTCAGAGATTCTGTGGAACAAGAGTTGTCTGGCCTCAGTCCAATGTAAAATACTAGTATGGTAGTATTCTCATTTAAATTTATTGCTAACCAGGTTGTTTAAATGAACTTAAATGTGCAAAAATCAGCTAAATGCCAGTAGTCCTGTCCTTTGAACCTTAAAACAAATATCGTTTAAAATTCAAATAAATCATTATTTGGATTTTAAACGTTAAGTCTTATTGTTGCGCAGGAGAGAGAATCGTTTAAAATAAATTATTTATGATTTTTAATAACAAAAAATTAAAAATGTAAAGTTAAAAATTAATTTGATAAATGCAAAAACAATTTTTAGACATCACTGAAATAATGTGATATTTTTTGAAAAATTGGAATTTTAGAATACCAAAAAAATATAATGGAAATATTTTTTATAATAAGGTAAAAAGCAATGATTCTATTGAATATTGATCTGAATCAATGTTTTTGGTGAAATAGCATAGCATTTTCTTTTATCAAAATGATAATACTTATTTCCCAAGTTAATGTTTGTATATGACGTATGTTTATGTTACATAAAAACAAAATTATGTTAAATATGCTTCATTACGTATAAAATTTTTTGATACAAATAATGTGCAAACGTAACAAAAAAAAAAAAAAAAAAAAAAAAAAAAAAAAAAAGACGTAATCAAATATAACTTTTTCGAAGAAATGTCGTAAATATTTAGTTTTATCAAACCCAGGAACCTTATAAAATTCCGTAGCTTTTCTTCTTTCTTCCATCCAATGAGCTCTGTTAATTTCCTAACTCTATACGTTGTTTCCCTCGATACGCATTCCATTGAATCATTTACAGGAAAAGTTAACGAGAAAAGTTTGTAGAGCCTTTCCATTTTATTTCATATAACATAAGAAAAGTCATTCAAAAGTTTATTCATCTCAATGACTAAATTTTACTCATTTATACCAGTGCAATTATAAAAGTTTTAAGCATGAAATTTCCTCAGACTGAAAGAGCAAAGATTCCAAGATAACGCTCAATATTTCACTTGTTTCAATCCAAAATAAAACGAAATGAAGAGAATAGAATAGAAAATATTATAGGTCTTAGAATTTAGTAGATAATGCTATTTTTATGGCATTTTTCACACGCTCAAACAACTTTTATTCAAATAGTTTCATGGTACCGGTTTATTATTAGGACTAGGAGGACTATTAGTTCCAATCTGGTTAAAAACGTCGTCGCCAGTTACTGTAGAACAGTTTTGGGAAGCATCAAAATAAATTAGAAATATCAGTCCTATCCTTACGAATTCAGTACCAAATGAAAGGGGCGATTTTGCTGAATAAATCGTTTGCTGGGTACAAACAGTTTTTCGAAACGACAATTAGATTTTTTAGAATTCACTAACGTATGAAATTTAGGTGACAACACTTTATTTTAATTCATTTCAGTCATTTTATAAAGTACGTGGCCCAATTTTACGGTCAAAAGGTGAGATAAAAAATAAATAAAAATTTTATAGATTGAAATTTTAATAGCCCTCCGTACTAAGCTAAATTCGTTGACAAAATTTTTACTTCTTTTTTTTTTTTTTTTTTTTGCAATGTTCTTTTAGTTCTAGAAGATGCAACAAGGAATATGAAAATCTATTATTCATGAAAATTTTCAACTCGACTTTTTAAATTTTTCATGCAGTTTGAGGTATGAGGAATCCAAAAATGACAAAATCGACCATCTTTTGGTTAGTCAGTCAATTAGTTAGTTAGTTCATTAGTCTGTCTGTTCATTATCTCAAAACGAATGATCCTACTTCTAAAACATTATTTATGGTACATACAAAAGAATTTCCTAATTTGACAAAATATGTCAGAATTTTACATAAACAAGACATAACATCCAGTTATTGACATCGCATCCAGTTCAAAATTCATATTTAAAAACTCTTCAAAAAAAAATATCTAAAATTAGTTTTTCGTTCTGTTTATTATTTAAAAATATATAAATAAATAAATAAAAATAAAATAATAATGGTTAAAATAATTGCTATATGAATGACACCTCTTTTTAAACTAAACTAAATTATATTATTCTCTTCTATTTTATGACATTTTCGAAAATTATGTTATTATTAATTTATTATTATTATTATTATTATTATGCTTTATTATTGTTATAGTTTCATTGCTGATATTGTATTTTAATTATTATTATAAAATTCTAAATCATTTGTCAATAGACTACTAACTAAAATTCCAAATAATAATTATATGAATATGATTCTCAATTTAGAAACAAATCAAAAATATAAATTCAAATTTTATTTTATAAGAAAATAAGAAAAAAAGCAATATTTATACATAAATGTATCTGTATACATAAAAAACTACACATATTCATCAATGTCAACTCTTTCACTTGAATTTTCTTTTGAAAATTATATAACTAAGAACTGAATTATTTTGAAACAAAAATAAAATCTTTAACCATAAACAAAAAACTAGGTCATTGTGGCCGAAGAATTTTAAAACTATCCTACTGTTTATTCACTCCGTCTTCATTTTTCATGTCAATCTTCGAAGAAAGGCCATCGACGGAAGGAAAAGGGCTGCATTTCAAGAGACTGTTTCTTTTGTCAAGAAACTTCGTCTTTCCCCAAGTTTCTCTTGGGAGTTTGGACATTTTGTATTCACCATCAGAAATCGGCATTTTATTCAGCTCTTGGAAGTCTTCATGCTTGGACACTCCGAGTTATTGAACAGCGGATATGTATGTTAACTTTTTTAAAGTCGAGAAGATTTTGCCTTTTCTCTTAGATTGACGTTTTTAAGAGAATAATTGGAAATGAGTTACGTTAACGTCTTTAACGTTCACTACGTATTTTCATCTGAAAATTGAAAAACTAATTTCAAAAATAGCCATTAGACACATAACTGATCGTAATTATGTTTAAGAAAAAAAAAAAAAAAAGTATTTTTCATTTTTACGAAACTTTTCGTTTGAAACAACTATATGTTAACCTATTTAAATTCAAATAATAATTAATTTAATTATTAAATAACTTTGTAAATAAATACTATAAATTTCAAATACTTGCAACAGTCGTTTTAGATTTAAATAATAACACAGCCCCACCATCAGGTGAAAAAAAAAAATGGGCAAGAGTCTGTCTTTAAAAATGCAAGGCACAATTACACCTGCTAAGAAATTTCAAAGAATTTCTGCGCATGGCTTCCTCTGAAGCATCATTTATTAAATTTCAGATTAGTGTTGCTACCTACCAACAGAGAAGGAACAATTAAAGCAAAGGGAAAATATTAGAAATTTATTAAAGATATAATGTTAAACGTTTGGTTTCCGTGCGAAGTCAATGAACGATAAAGATTAAACTACACCTATAAAAGTTTTCCTGTTTCTAATCAAAATAATAATAATAATAATAATAATAATAATAATAATAATAATAATAATACGAGCGAACACAGTGTTAATACAAGTAACATCTCATAAAAGAATTAATTTAATTACTTTTTATTTGGTATGTACAAAAAACTTTTTCTCGAAAAAATGTGCGGTAATAAACAATAGAACTGCGGCACTTTCTGAGTAACTAAAACTGCAGGCAGGGTCACTTTGACCATGGTTTATAAATTTCACTTTCTAACGCTAAAACTAAAATAACGCTATGTTTGAACGGAGGTAACAACACTGAGAAAAAAATTCTGTAGCTGACATCTAGAATCTAAATTGTGGCTAAAGTAAAAATAGTTCAATGTCATCCTTATAAATTCTAGTCCCCTTTGAAAGCGAGTTTTTGAAACCCTTACTAGAATTGTAGAGCATTTGCATATTATCGAGGTCAAATTTATTTAAAAATCTCTGCAAACAAATGCGAATACAAGAGGCGAGTTTTAGGAAGTATAATCTTGTTTTATGACCCAATTCTAGAAAATCAAGCTAGAATTTCTCGCAATACAAAGGATTCAGAATATTCAGAATATTGTTTCACCACCTAAAAATGTATAGACTAGAAATTCTCGATTATTTCGTCTATTCAGCTTACTGACTGTGCGCATAGCTTGGAAATCCATATTTCTAGTTTAGGGATTTAGAAAATGACCACTTATTCGTTCTAGATGAAGGCGGTATATTTTTCTTTTTTCTCGGTGAGCTGTATTAAGGTTTATATTGTATTAAAAGAAAAATTTATTATTGTTGTTATTAAAATAATATTATTTACAAACATTCTTGGAAACTTTGTATTACGAAAACCTATTCCGCCGTTTTACATATGCATATTAAAAGGGAAAAAAGGATTACAAACATCAATTTTTTACTGATAAGTATTAACATAAAATTAGGGACAAGTCGTGTGTGGTTTTTTTTTTTTTTTTTTTTTTTTCCTTAACTCCATTTCTGACATTTTGGGGGAAACAGAAACTAAACTGTTTTAGGGCCAAAATGATTATTACCTGTTTAAGTATAGATGTTGAAAGCTGACAAAAGCTAGTAGCTGCATTACTTACTGATAATAATTAACACAGATAAAGGGAAAAATCAGAAATATTATTTTTTATTTTTTTATTTATTTATCATTTATTTATTTTGTTTCATATCTTTCAAGTTCTGTTCATACCTTTTTGACAAAAACGGAAAGAAAACTGGTTTTGAATCAAAAATAACCCTTCTGTGGTTCTTATGTGGAAAGGTTTTACGCAGGAACATTATATATTAAGTATAATTCATTTCTATAACTTTTGAAAAGAATGCCGTTACCAAATAAGTTATTGTAGTTTTAATAATCTCGATATGACTAATTAAAAATAATAAATTTAATTTCGGGTTTTATTTATATATATATAACATACATGAGAAATTATTTAAACAATTTTTAATTATTATACCGTATTATTGCCATTAGTATAGCACTGTATACTATTAATAAACAGTTATTGTAATTTTCCTCAATATTTAGAAAGGAGGCTAAAATAGAGATTTAACTAAAATAACTATTTCAGAATTAAGTATACAATTAAACAGTATATTTGGTTTAGATTGTAATATCTGACTGAAACACCTATTTATACAAAAATTCCATAAATTTGTGAATCTGAACGTCATGAGTAAAATGTAGTACCGCTAAAAATAATGTACAAAGAAAAGCAAAATGGTGTCAAATAACAATAATAATAATAATAATAATAATTTTCCATAAAAGACATCTCATTGGCACTTATTTGCAAAAATTTAAAAACTTTTTTCCAACGTCTTCAATTTTTTTGTTCTTTTTCGTGTTCAGTCTTTAAAAATAAAGTATAGATATAAAAAAAACGGACTACTTTTCAGAAAGGGTCTCTTTCATAGGTTTTTTTCCTTTGTATCTTTATTTTATTTTCTTTCTTTATTTTCTTTTCTTTTATCTATTTATTTATTTATTTATTTATTTTTTATTTTATTTTATTTATTTATTTATTTTTATTTTTTATTTATTTATTTATTTTTTTTATTTGGTTTTATTTATTTATTTATTTATTTTTTATTTTATTTATTTATTTATTTTTATTTTTTATTTATTTATTTATTTATTTTTTATTTGGTTTTATTTATTTATTTATTTTTTATTTTATTTTATTTATTTATTTATTTTTATTTTTTATTTATTTCTTATTATATTTACTTATTTATTTATTTGCGGGGGGGGGGGGGGCTCAGTCTCTCTCTCGGGAGATGCTCCGACACTTTGTATTCACCACCGGAAGATTGGTATTTTATTCACCCTGAGTAATCTCCATTCTAGAACACCTTGAAATATTGAACAGCGAATATATTGGTTAACATTTTCCTCTCTGAAAATTTTAAAGTCATTTGCCTTTATTCCTTTTTTTTTTTTTTTTTTTTTTTGGATACTTGTAAATATCTATAAAAATTCAGTCGATGCTTTAATTTAATAAAATTAAAATATATCCTGAAATCTGATTACAAAGTTGCATTATGAAAATTAATATTTTGGTAATTTATTTAGATTGTTAAATGGTATAAAACCTTTATTGAAGGTTACTGTACTCACATCACTCTTTTTCCTATTAGGTGAACCTATTAGGTGAACCTATTAGGTACCCTTTTACCTACTAGGTACCCTCTTTTACCTATAAGGTACACGTTTCTCTTAATTCGAAAAAAAAAAGAAAATCATAGTTTAAGTGAAGTTTCACTTTGTGAATATTTAACTTATATATTTTTTTATTATTTCGGTAAATGAGCAAACCATTTTTTTATACACTTTTTATTTCTTATAAACTAAATAAGCCTGAATTAAAATATCTCACAATATATTTTTAAAAATCTTTAAAATATCCAATAACTTTTTAAGCATTTATAGATTTTTAGCAAATATACTTTTTTGTTGCGGTTACGTGGCATGATTTCGTGTTTGAAACAAAGAGCATTATGAAGCGGAAAAACATGTATTCATTCTTAATATAAAAATTATTTTTTGATTTAATAAATGGCATATTACGTTATGCACTATTTAATTAATTAATCCAAGCTGTATTTTAAATTAATACTCTTTGAAATTATCGATGTAAAATTGTTCTAAATTATCGAAATACCATTTTTATTTTTATTTTATTTATTTGTTTATTTTATTTCTATTTTTATTTATTTATTTTTATTTTTATTTATTTTTTTTTCTTTTTTGTAAAAATCATAAAACTTTTAAATATATTTTAAGGTGTAAATTAATGTTAAATTATATTCATTAATAATTTTTAAAACTTTTTTATAAGATTTAACCAACGTACGTGGTTGTTGAGATGTTAAATTTCATATTGTCTCAATATATCATACTGATGTATATGGAAAAAAAAAAAAAAAAATATGTACATATGAAACTTCATAAATATGACATATATGAAACTTTAAAAAGCTTTCTAAGTTTTGATATATATATATATATATTAATATATTAAGAAATAATAGTCGTATTCAATGTAAAGTGTTATAGTGTTATTTATTGTTAAATATTCTTTTTTTAAGCAAAGTTTTAATACAAGGAATTAAAAGAAATGTATTTATTTAATAATTCACCAAAAAAATAATAAAAGTGTTAACTAGAAATACTCAATATAAATTAATTAAAAAAAAACATTTTATTAATCATTCCACTAAAATCTGCAATTACAAAATTAAGTTGCCATGTATAACATCATTAAAATGAAAATGTTAAAATAATATAAATATTGTTTCACTTATCAAAACAAAAACCTATGCAAAAAATGTTAAACACAGCAACAAGGCTATAAAAACAATTTGACTGTCATGTATCTTTCACAAAATGCATAAAATATATTTACAGTAATACCTAATTCATTTCATCTGATATATATAACCCATATTTGTTTAAACTCTTACAATAAATGCTAGAAAAATAGTCACAGAATACACGATAATAATTTATCCTCAAACGGCTTGCCACTTGATATGTTTAGCCAGTGTGTTTAGTTTCTTTAAAGTACCACCACACGTAAAAATAACATTGTCATGCATTAGCGTTCATATTTTCTAAATTCGTAACTATGTAACTGACACATACATCAGCAAGAAAAATGGAAAAATGACAAAATCATGCCTCTGTATTAAGAATGATAAATTAGGAGAAAAGGAGAATGAATGTTGAAATATAAATTAGATAGATGCTGAAAAGAAAATAAAGTATGAATTTGCTTTTCAGATACAGTTACAGGAAGAAGTTGAAGGAAGAACAGCTTCCCAAGAGACATGAAGGCGGAAGCTGCTTGCATTTCCTTAATTACGAAAAAGCTCCTAGGAACACAAAAAGGCTCTACCCCCACTCAGAGAAAATCCAAATAGAAGTTCAGCTTTTAATCTTTTGTAAAAAGGGGTTTGAGCTAATTCCGAAAGATCGCGTAAGGACAAGCAATTTAGGGTAAAATATTTTTCTTCAAAAGATAAACTGTAAATCGTCAATATCTGAAGTTTTTTTTTTTTTTTTTTTTTTTTTTTTAATTATTCTTTCTTTAGTTTTATATTTACTAAACAAAAAAATCATTTTTAAAAAATCACACTATGTAACTTTATTTAAAAGAAGGAATGTATAAAAGTTATGTAAACGAATTTAAAAATTTTAATTTCTAAAAATCTATTTTAGAAGTGGAATTTTTTTATTGATGCATTTTTCTTTTCCTATAATGTTCATTTTTCATATGAAACATTTGTACTTTATTAAGAATAAATAATGTATACAAAAAATGCAAATTTAATGTTATAAATATACGTGTATTTGTAATCGAACACCTTTTTTTTTTCCTTTTCTTGATTATTTTTAATGGGCTGAAATATAAATGGAAATAAATGAAGCAAAACACATGTATAATTCGTAATATCTGAAAAACCTGTAGTTTTCCAGAAGAAAATGCCTAAATTTACCTTAAAAGATTAAATGTTTAATTTAGGTTTTTATTTATTTATTTTTACATTTTTTTTCCTCATTAAAAACTGAAAGATGTTATCCTATTTTATTGTTTATTAACTTAAACATAGTTCTGTGTTATCGAAATTTAAGTTGAGATTAAAGTTAACCGGCCTGTGCTCTTTTACTCAATGTATAAGCGTCTTTTTAAACTTTAAATCACAAAGATATTTATATTGAATGTATATATATATATATATATATATATATATTCAATATCTTTAAAATATTCATATCGTACTTAGAAAGCAAATTTTTGCTGAACTGTGTTATGCTATGTGTATGTTTGTTAGAATATTTTGCTTAATTGCTTTCTATAAAATAGCAACAGTTAATGAATTGAGAGCGTTTAATTAGATTTTTATATAGCGTTGAATATCAATAGACTTCTTAATTATGTGCGAAACTGTGTTATGTTTATGATTTTTTTTAATTGATTTATTAATTAAGCTTGTTTAAAATATAAAAAGAACTTATTTAAAATTTTAAAAAGTAAGAAAGAGGAGGCAAGATGGAGAGAGAGGGAGAAAACAAATATCTAACAGATATTTTTAACTTTACAAAAATTGAAGATCAAATAGCACATCGAAATATTTTTAAAATATGCATAATAAAAATACAATATACATTTTACATATTTTCATTAAAAATAACTATTTAAATGTATTAAATAAGATTTAAAAGAAAAATGTTAATAATACTTAGTTTTTAAAAAAAAAGCCATAACATCAATTACATTTTTAACTTATTTATAGAAGAAAAAATTAAGAAAAGCAAAATCAAAACCCTTTTCATGTACTAGCTTTATTGTGAAAAAAAAAAAAAACAAAGATTAAAAGAATATAAAGTCAAGTTTACAAGTTATCAAGTTTCACTAAAAAGAAACAGTTTTGCTTAAATAGAGACACAGAAAAGATAATTGTAACTTAAAGTTGCATTCGCATCTATTTTAAACTTTTTTTAAACGTTATTTATAGTTACAAAAGTATACAGACTGTTTTTTTTTTTTTTTTTTTTTTTTTTTTTTTTTTTTTAATAAAAATTTGGCATTGTATAATATTTCTGAAAGCATTTGTTAAATTGTTTCTTTGATGTACCAAAAATTTTAATCAGGAATTTCAGAGATACGACGTAATTGGCGAGGTTTTCGCGAAACGTCTTCACTTTCTTTTACAGTCTTTGAAGCTTTTACGTAGAATCATTTTTCTTCTTCGTATTTCCTGATATTTTTACGGTTAGTGCACTCAGATTCCAAAGTAATTTTGAAAAACAAGTAAAACAGGAGATATTTTTCTGTTTCAGATAATCCGCACTTTTTTCACGCATATTAATATGGATTTAAAAGCGAGTGTTATGACAGAGAAAACAGTTTTTCATAAATTTCAACAGATATTTTAATTTCGAATAAGTATTTTAAATGGATTTATTTAACATGTCTTTGATATATTTATTCATCAATAATTTCAGAGGTAAGAAGTAATTTACGAAACTTTCTCAAAAAATCTTCAGTTTAGCTTTTACGAGAGAATTATTTTTCTTCTTCGTATTCCCTGATATTTTTACAGTTAGTGCAGTCAGATTCCAAAGTAAATTTGAAAAACATGTAATACTTTTGTATTTCAGATAATTTGCACATTTTTGACAGGTATTCATATGGATTTAAAAGCGATTGTTATGCAAAGAAAACAGTTTATTATAGACTTCAAAAAATTTTAAGGATAATTCTGAAAAACAAGTAAAAAAGGAAAGATTTTTCTGTTGCAGCTAATCTATACTTTTTTACACGTATTAATATGGATTTAAAAACGAATGTTATCAGAATGAAAGGAATTTTTTATGTTTCTTAATAACATCTTCAGTTACTTTTATAGTTTATGAGGTTTTTTTGAAAGAGTAATTTTCCTTCTTCATGTTTCAGGGTTTATTTTTTTCATAATCATTAAATTCTGTTTCACTATATAACATTTGTTATTTCATTGTACATTATTTCTTATTTCACTGTATATTATTTCTTATTTCACTGTATATTATTTTCACATTTGAAGTAATTTTGAAAAATAACTAAAATGGTAGCTAATTTTGTGTTTCAGATAATCCAAATTTTTTCAACTCATGTATTGAAAATATTAAATAAATCGTTTCTACTAATATGGATTTTAAAGCAAAACTTGTGATAATTAAAGCAATTATTCGTTCATCAATCCACAATTGCGACCTATATTTGAACTCTAAAAAAAACTGTAAAAGTGTATGTATTATATATGTTTATTATGATATTTGTCTGCAAAAGAATGTTACCAATATATTTCCAAGTTAACACAAAAAATAATGTTTTTCCTAAAACAAATGAAAGGCAATTCTGTTAATAATGATAAAAATTGTCATTTCTAATCAAGAGAAAGCAGGAAATAATTTGAATTTATTATATGAAAAATCAAAATTATTTACTTATGAATTATAAAACATCTGATTACACATAGTTTTATGTAATAATTATATTGACGAATATCTTTTTTAACCTACGTATATAAAGTGATTGTTCTCTTCTTTAATTGTGGTTCATTTTCAGAGAGGCTTAATCTATATTTATTTGTTACAGATTTGAAAAAGTCGATTTTAAATAACCTTTTATACTACAAAGTGTTTTTACCAGCATCAATATCTTGATTATGTATAAAAATCGTAAATTAAAAACCATAGTCAATCAAGAATATTTGTAATTTACATACAGCACTGTTAATTTTCTATTGATATTTACCAATTAAATCATCGATCTTCTGACTATGCTGGATACCTTACGCCAGTCATACTTGACGAAAATATTGTTTGACGGAGAAGAAACTAATTACTCAAGCTAACCAAGAAGGATTAGACACTTATTGTTTAAGAATCACGAAGTTTAAAGAATAACGATTAATTTTCCGTATTATCGATGTTCACGATGAAAGTTTAATTAGTTGAATAAATTTAAAAAGTAACATGAGAAGAAGCTTGCTTTAAGTTAGACTGCTCATCATTGGTTTATGAAAACTAAGTTATATTTATCTTCTAAAGAATTACATAATAATACTATTGAATATCAATAGACAAACTTCTTGTCTTATAACAAATGAAAATCAGATAAATTGAATTTACATATTTATATATTGCTAACATTTACTAAAAAAATCTTTTTATTAAAATAACTATTGTTACAATTTTTGCAAAAAAATGAAACACCTATAAAAACAATAGCAGAATTTGATTTTTTTTTTTTTTTTTTTTTTTTTTTTTTATAATGCTACTTGGCGATTTTACTCATTACTCACTGCGACTTTTAAGATTTAGTTTGTTAAAAAAATAATAATAATAATAGCATTTCTTTTTTCACCTCTTTTGAATAACATCTTTAGAAAATAAAACTCGAAATCTTGCTGAATTAAGATCCATAAAAACATTAAAACAGCTATCGTTATGTTGTACTGACAAATAAAGTGCATGTAAGTATGGAGTTAAAGATTTAAATATAAAATAGTTTCTGAAACTTACATTAAACCTAAAAACAAAAAGGATCATTTTCAACATTTTTCTCACCTTAAATAAAACTTACGAATTGTTAAATCTCATTTTATAACAAGTTACGATATCAAGTATAATAAGATTAATCCAACAATTTATTAATAACATTTTTATTATTACAAACCTATTTAAAAAGAAAACTATGTTTATAATAACAAGATTTACATTTCAGATACTCAAAGAAATCGGGCACTAGAAAACAGAAAACATTGACTTTTCAAAAATCAAAACTGTATCCTTAATCCCTATCTTAAAAGTGCTACTACACAAAGTATTTCCACATTGAATGCGTGATTCTACTAAATTCGATGAAAGCAAAATTTCCAATTTATCATACAAGCTATCGGTAAATTTATTCATATGGGTAATATGTTATGTGTAAAAGGATCGCTGCATTTTATTTTTTGAACAAACATTGTAAATTTAATTTTGAGCATATGACAGTTTGTACGTATAAAACGCTAGCCTTATGCGATTGGAAATTTTCGATAAAATGCAAAATGTGAGAGAATAAATTTTCTAGTCGGCTGAATCCTCAGAATATAAATTTAAACATGCAAATTTGAAGTAAAACTTTGATTGGAAAACGTTACAATTTCGTTCTTTACAATGGAAACAGAAATTTAAAAGCTTGTATCTTTATTTGAATGCATGCAAGATATTATTAAATAAATACATTTGAAAATAGTAACCAAATAATAGAATCTAAAAAGTCACAAATGTTTTACGTTCCCATAACTTTTATTGTAGTACTATAAACAAAGGAAATTAAATAAATAGTCTTCTTCTTCTCGTTTTATGGCAAATCATTACAAATAAACAAAGCTTTTAATTTATTTTATTGTATTTATTAATCGATTATTGACTAATTAAAAACATCGATTATTATTTAATAGTATTGAGAAAGAAATTTCTTAAACCATATATCAATTAAAAGTTAAACTAAGCACACAATTTATATTAGCATCATCCAACATTAACAAATATTCTTAATTTCCAGTTATATTTATGTCCTTATATCACTTTTCTTCAATATTGCGTAATTGAGCTGTATCATTTTGTTTCTATTCAAAAAGATAACCTACACTGAGAAAAAGAATATACCGCCTTTCTCTAGAATGAATAAGTGGCCATTTTCTAAATCCCTTAACTAGGAATATAGATTTCCGAGCTATTTGCATAAGGCACGCCAATAAACTGAATAGACGAAATTATCGAGAATTTCTAGTGTACACATTTCTAGATGGTGAAACAATATTCTGAATACTCTAAATATTCTGAATCATTTATATTGCTAGAAATTCTCGCTTGATTTTCTAGAATTGCATAATAAACTAAGATTATAGTTGCAGAAACCCGCCTCTTGTAGCCTCATTTATTTGCAGAGATTTTTAAATAACTTTGCCCTCGAGAATATAGGCAAACGCTCTAGAATTCCAATAGGGGCTTCTAGAACTCGCTTTCCAGTGGGACTAAAATTTATAAGGATGGCATGGAACTATTTTTTCTAGACCCACAATTTAGATTCTAGATGTCAGTTACAGAATTTTTTCTCAGTGTAACTAATTTACCAAATAACAAAAACACTAATTACTTTTTTATTCTTAATATAAACATTAATTTTCTTTGTATTTATTCATTTACTGATAAATTTGTGTTAGTTTTGAAGCATAGAAATGATTATAGTTTATGTAAGTACTTAAACTTTGTTTCATTGACCCTTTCTGTAAAAAACAGGGGGGGGGGGGATTGAGAGAGAAAGAAATAGCAACAAAAATATCTTGGCAATATATGTTCTATTATTTTCGTCGTAAGATGTTACTGAATTTAATATATATATATATATATATATATATATATATATATATATATATTCATTATATGGTTAAAAAAATGTTTGAGATAAATATGCAAAACTGGCAGTTTTAATACAAAACATCCAAATTTGTCAGAAGATATTACTATAACTACTATTTCACTTTTTTTTTTTTTTCTTTCGTATTTGCTTTTTTGTATTTTTATCAATGAAAAACAATTTACGATTAACTTAATTTCGAATGCATAATAATTTAATGTGTATATATATAAAAAACATAATATACGACTATATTATAAATAATACTCTAAATCAAACCGTAAAACATTTGTTGTAAAAAAGTGAAGAAAAAAAAATAAAATTTGAAAGTAGTAATGTATTGCTTCTTTCAAGCAGCACTTGTGCCCTTTTTATTTACTTTTTTATTTATTTATTTATTTATTTTTCCTATTGTAGAGTCATTTTTAATTATTTTATTACTTTGTGTGTGTGTGTGTTTTTCAGCGCGTGTGTGTGTGTACGCACATGCTCGGTTGGTGGATGTATTGGTTCACAAAGCTTACATTCTTCTTTAAACTTCATCATGGTGTTATTTATATTTCTGCTTAAGACACAAACCACTAAGCAGCATTGTCTTCTTTTACAATCAAGTTTTACGAGTTTATTTAGAAATAATAAAAGTTTCACTAATAAATTTAACTGGTTATAGCCATTCAAACATTACCAAATCAGAATTGTTGCGCATTTCAAAAGAAGACATCTGAAATTAATCCTTGGCATCTTCTTTTCGAAAACCGATAATTATCAAGAAAAAAATATTTATGGTGTCTGTTCATTATGGCCACAATAAAGTGAACTACGAAACGAGGCCAAGCAATCGAAAAGGTGTGACATAAAAGTCCTGCGTCCAAACAACCCTCTTTTCCTGATCGATTATTTTTGGAGGAAGAAGGTCACGGCTACTGATCGAAGTAAATACCTTTGCGTTAGGGGATTTAGAGATGAAAGAGGCAAGAGGTCAGTTTCGTTTCAATTTCCTAAACTACTTCTGACCAATGCAATCTAAGACACATTTGACAAGTTGGAATAAATTGAAATGCAGAATTGAACAGTAATTTGAAAGATGGAGTTTCTGAAATAGAATGTCAGAATCCACTTTTCCATTTGAACTAGGTTTTTATCTTAAATATGTGTTACTGTATTGGCTTAAGATCACTTTTAGCAATTCATCGTTATGTATTTATATACAAACTAGTTAAAATATAATTATGCTAAACTATAAAAATAATTTGCATATATATATATATATATGTGTATAATACAATAATACGCAAAAATACGCACACGCTCATACACATCTGTATTTATATGGACAGATAGGCATAGTCAGTATATAAGCTTTAGAAAAATCATACTAAGAAGTATCGAATAGTAAGTAAAAACTCACTTATTTTTTAATAAAAAAAAAATCATATAATTATATAATGAAGGAATCCAAAAGTATTTTCACTTGTACAACACACATATATATAATTCATCATTACAATGACGAAACACAAGGAAGGAAGACTTGAATTATATATATATTCTTTATTTTACTAAGAAGGTGAAGATGATTAATCGCCATATTATGGATTCTTTATTCCATTGCTATTATAAGAAATATTTTAGTATTGTTTCCCTCTTGCAATAATTTGCCCTTGAGAACAATGTTCTAAGAGAGAATGTATGTCAAAATTATTGTTCAATTTTCTTAATTGCTTTTGATTAATCTTCATTTAATACGTTATTTCTGGTTTTTTTTTTTTTTCATTATTTCATATAGTTTTTAGTCCTTATATCACACACACACACACACACAGATTTATACATAATATTCACGATACCTCAAATAATGATTTACATGTAAACTATTTTACTTTTAAAAAAATTTGTGTTATTTAAATGTCTTGTCATAAAAATTTTGAGAATAAAATAAATCTATCACGTAAAAAGTAGTATATAATTCTGAGTTATCAGAAAACACTTGTACCTCCGGCAGTATATTGTTAAAAGTCTTTCTTTTGATCCTCTTATCTTAATTTACACCTAAATGCCATTAGCTACTCAACAGCAATTTTTTTTTTTACATACTTTTAAGATGAAGACTAGCAAAAAATTTAACTTTTGTCGTGATTTGTGATAGTCACAGATATTTTCCTAATAAGATAAAAGCTTTCAAAATGAACAGAAGCCTTTGATTACTGTTTGAAAAAGATGACGATAAATCAAACAAGCATTAACAAGCTAAAGTATACCTCCTACTTCTCCCTCTCAATTCTAAAACACTAAAAGTTATAAATTCCTTTTCATATTTCTTAGAATGTAAAAGCCGTAACTAATGAAATCACAAAAATGACCAAGTTAATGACACGAAATGCCAGGGGTATAAGCCTTCGCATTACGTCGTCTCCGAATCGAGCCTTCGCATGTGAAACTGAGATTCAACAAATGAAATTACCTCGTGTAAAGAGCCACAAAGAATTCCAAATAACAAGAATATCTAATGAACCAGAGAAAAGAATACCGTTAGCTTGCCTCAAAGGCACCTGGAGAAAAAGTCTTCAATTACAGTTTAACTTCAAACAGGTAATCGACTTTATTTTCTTTCAAGCTGAAAGTCGCGTTTCATTTTTTTTTTTTTTTTTTTTTTTTTTTTTTTTTCAAATGGCTAAAATTAAATTTTCTGATAAATGAAAAAAGGGGGGAGGGTTGAATTTTTCAAACTTCTCGGAGAGGTGTTAAAGAAAATATATTCAATTCTAATGTAATTTTCTTTTCCGGTAACATGAAGAGTAGTGAAATGAAACATTTAAAACAATTTAAATTGTACTCGAGAATGTTAAATATCATTGTAAAAACTTCACAAAGTGAATGTGTTTTTTCTAAACGTAAAAGAATGCATGTTTCTTTTTTTTTTTTTTTTTTTTAGTAGAGTAGATAAGTATATTTAACTCATTCACATTCAGAAATCCTGTTATATACGCGCATTTATTTCAGTCTTGAATATACTCTAATCTTTTTTGTTATCAAAAGAAATTATCATGACTTATATATATATCTATTGTACTTATACTCCAATCTTTCTTTAGTTTGCCTTAACGTAATAAAAAAAATTAAAATGTGTACTTTAAATTTGCAAAACGATTTATCTTTATTAAAAAAGATAACATTAATTTATTGTGCACCACAAGTTTATACATATATATTATATTACATGTAAATATGAAAATATATAATTCAATTATTTCTTTGAGATAAGTTAAATAATTGGCAGCACATTTGAATTTTTTTTATATTTTTTACAAAATCACAACCCCACAAAATATTGCATTTTTGTTTAGGGTACACACATGCCACACAGAGACAGAAATTTTGAAATATTTATCTAGTTCTGGTAATCTAAAACGTCTAAGACATATATTTTTTATTTCTAGCAGTTTATATTTATATGTTTTATATCATTGTTTCTTGGAGAATATGCATGCATATACAGTCAATAATATATATACATATATATATATATATATTTAAATAGATATTTATGATAAGTAAATATTTATAATATATTAAATTTACATTGTGTCTAAAATTTAACATAATTTGCAAAATTCGTCAGAAAAGTACAATTAATCCATGATCAACTCATTGACATGTAATTTATTAATTATGCAATACATTTAGATACATTAAAATTTATACAACGTCAATTTATGAGAAAATTTAACCAAATATTTAATTTAATTTGTCTTAAACTAGTGGAACTGTTTTTTAAGATAGATTAAATTGTATACATGTATCAAAATTCGGAAGATGAAGCACATTCGTGAACCGATATTTTTTTCTCTTGACAAATGTAAAAGACAAAATAAGTATTTCGTCTCTGCGATATATACACTGGTGGGCACAATTAACCCTGCTGCTGTGTTCGGGTCCATTTTGGCCCCAAAACAACATGTATGAAAATTTATATTTTATGTAGAATACTCTCCATAAAAAATAATGTGAATTGTTATATAAATTTAGTTCAAAAATAGAAAATGTATTGAAATTAAAAAAATGTATTATGATACAAAAATAGAAAATGTACTGAAATTAAAATCTGTTTGGACTCCGTTTGATACATTCAAAAATGACTTCATTTTGTCCCTTCAAAATGAACACAGCAGCAGGGTTGAAGCAACAACCTGTTTTTTCGTTTTCTTCTTTTGCACATAAATAAACATATGAACATAAAATTTGGATGGCCAGTTCATTATCATATTATTAACTGACTTTTATGTAACTTTAGCAAAATAATAATTTTTAAGCTAATAAATATTCATTTTTCTCTCAAAAAAAAGCTTTCGAAAAAATAAAAATTTTCAATAATTTTTGGAAAGAACACTTCATGAAAAATGGTCATAGGGATGCCTTACAGATAGGTGAAGATGCACAAGCATCCAGACGTTGGACTACAACCAAATCTTTCTACATGTATTCACTTTTCTATTTCTTATTTTTTCTTCTTTTTTTCGCGTGGGAATAGCTTTTTAAAAAATATACATGCAAACATGAAAATTGAATAAGATGTTTATTATAAAACTATTTATCGACATTTTTATTAGTCTGGTGATGCTCATAGTTTACAAATTATATATATATTAAGTCCATTATAAGAGTATTAGAAAAGTTAATACAGAAAGAAAAAAATCGAGATTTTGTTTAACATTTTAAGGCATGTGCGTCTTTACCTATCTCTGATGCATCCTTAACACCACTTTTCATTAAGTGTTCTTTCTTAAAATTATTGAAATTTTTCATTTTTTCCCAAGCTTACTTTTGAGAGAAAAATTAATATTTATTAGCTTAAAAATTATTCTTATGCTAAAGTTACATAAAGTTCGGTTAATAATATGATAACAAACAGGCCATCCAAATTTTATGTCCATACGTTTATTTGTTTAAAAATTATGTGCAAAAGAAGAGAAAGAGAAAACAGGTTGTTGCTTTAATTTTGTCCGCCAGTATATATATATATATATATATATATATATATATATATATATATATATATATATATATATATATTATTATACAAAAATATTGAAATTGGAAAACAATTTCTTCATCATAAAGCAATCACTTAAACTAAAAATAAAAATCTCGGTAACACGCATACATCTATGTATAAAATATCATTTTTGTCATAATCTCGCATATAATAGTTTTCGAATTATAGACAAATGAAGACACTGTGGTATATTATTTTATTTCCATATTCTTTTGTTCGAACTGTTTTATTTTCTAATAATTTGTTTCACAAATAATATTTCATAGTGTATTGTTAGATTTTCTATTCTTTTGTATCTTCATATTCTTATCACATTATACGCTGACGAAAAATCACGCATACAATGGATTTTTCGAGGCTCTAAATATTAAAATAACAAACACATGGCTTATGAAAGGACGTTTGAATAATAGTTGAACAATTAGAGATTAGCGTTTTTAGAATATTATCAGGAAATTTCGTTAAGTAAACACATATTGAGATCATTGTGTTACGTAATTTTATCTAAGTAACTTATTGCATTCATTTTATCATATAGAACTGTGACTTTAATAGGCTTTAAAATTCGCTCTTCCTCAATTATTTTAATCTTTCAATAAATAAATAAATAAATTATTCGTGATTTTTAATTACTTCTAGTTTTAAATAAGTTATGCTTTTTAGGTTACGAAACATTACTGGTTTGATGTTGAACTAGAGCTATTTTTTTTGCCTGATAAATTTTTAGCACCAACCCTTCGGTTCATTTTTAACTCCTAACAAAACTAGACTTGCATATTTTTTAAATGATGCACTGGTAAATCTGGTTCATTTTTTAAACAAAATCGCTTTTTTTTTTTTTTTTTTTTTTTTTGCACATTCTATACTTAGAATAGATTTCCAAATTAAAATGAACTTATTTTTGAAAGATTGGTGCTCTTATTTTTGAAATACATGTTTTATTAAAGTTGATAGTATATGCATTTATTTGTTAAACACTACTCGTCTAAAAAATAATTAGACTTCTAATTCTCATTTTTTTAGATTAGACAATACTGCACGCAAAAGTTATAAAATATAAGATGTCTTGTGCAAGTGCTCCCATCTCTTGTTTACAACTAAAATTGATGATATTCCCGCTGATGTTTGTGTTTGGGGAGAAACCAGAATCGAATTGGGAAAATGTAAGTGAGTAAATTACCGCAAAGTCAAAAGTCAACACAGTTGCTTATCGCTATGTTCTGATATTTTACTATTCATGGGATGACTCGCAACAGACGAATTATTGAAACATTCGGACGATACACGAGATAAATAATTCCTGAATTTTAAAAGTACCATTATTCTAAAAAACCATAGAAAAATCCTGTATTAATAATAAACGTAGCGTTAATATATAAATTCTTATAATATTGCAGATAAAATAAAATAATATTTACCATTATTGTAATTAAGTATCTTTTACAAATGTATCGGTTATTATTTTCGTGTCAAAATTAACTTGAACAGAGTAAACAGATATTTCTTCTTACTTTCAAGCACATATTTTGAACAGTGTATCTGCTTGCACGTGGAATAAAGTTTCTGTACACTAAAACTAAAAAACAATATTCAGAATTAAATACCACTTTATATGTATTTGGACCTTGACATTAATTGGAGCTGATCAGATTTTAATAAGGTTGGACTAATATCACACGTTGACGGTGCTCTGCAGCACTTTCATGATTTTAATGATCACTAATTATCTCTTTTTATGGGAAGAATTGCATTAAATTTATCATCTAACATGCCAATTCTAAAAAATCATGTTATTTATATCTTGATTAACGCTCTGGCAAAAGTTTCTATGTCGTACTTATGCAAAAGTATGCAATATGTATATATATCCAATAACCAGGGGGTCCGAGTGGGACGCGCTGACCCCTCAGGCAGCACTCCTACGCTCGTCAGCTGACCTCACCTCCAAGTGGTGGTCCCTGGATAAGCCGCTACGACGGTGAACTAACGAGGTTCAGCATGGACGAGAGCAATTGCAGGATGTCTTTTGGAGGGACAGCGGTTGTGCCAGACTGGCCAGACTGCTTTCCGTGCCCCCCTCGCCCAGTAATTCACTCAGACACATTGCAGGTGCTGGAAAGTTCTCCTGGTGTGGCGTAAAGGTGACTCATTCTGGGTTGGGGGCCTTGCTGAGTCGATACACCCAGCCATGTTGCAGGTGCTTGAAAGGTCTCCTGGGATGAGCGTAAAGGTGTGGATGTTGGAGTCCTCCGACTTGCTCTCGGAGATACACCCAGGCACGTTGCAGGTGCTTGAAAGGTCTCCTGGCGTGGTGTAAAGGTAAAAGGTCCCTGTCTGGGATGTGAACGTTGGTTCCT
Source organism: Salticus scenicus (assembly GCA_963930645.1). Classification (NCBI taxonomy): domain Eukaryota; kingdom Metazoa; phylum Arthropoda; class Arachnida; order Araneae; family Salticidae; genus Salticus; species Salticus scenicus. Next base: position 240,734,367 of record OZ005648.1, read on the forward strand.
TCGCCCCATTCCTCAGCAATTCACTCAGACTCGTTGCAGGTGCTGGAAAGGTCTCCTGGCGTGGCGTATAGGTGACTCAATCTGGAGTGGGGAGCTTGCTCATTACGAGAGCTCTTGTTGGGTTGATACACCCAGCCATGTTACAGGTGCTGGAAAGGTCTCCTGGCATGAGCGTAAAGGTGTGGGAGCAGGGTGGCGTTCGCAGTGCTACTTTGGCACGACTGTGAGCTGCGGTCGGAAAGTATCGTCTCGAAGAAGTTCAGCTTAGCATTCCAAATTGAAGCGGTAGAAAGTGCGCCACCCTTGGCATCCCAAAGAAGGGCATCCCGGCGGATTCGAACTACAGTAGGTTAAAGGAGCTTGCTCCTACTTGGTTGTACCGAAGGTATATCCTTCGCCAACCTAAGGTATGTGCGCTCTGCTAGTGTACATGCATCCCGCAATAGCGGTTGAAGATGCAAACTAGTATACGTCTTTAGAAATAGGGTTTTTGCCTCACCGCCAGAGGATATTTCCCAAGCTGATACCAAACCAGCGCAATCCTACCTTCCAAGTATCCATTTTTGGTGATATCCGCTAGCTGGAATGTAAGCGGACAACGCATGAGCGTGTGTTGTGGCGTCACAATGACATGGTCTGAGTTTCCTGGCACTTGGTGCTCATGTGGGGTACAATGCCAGAGCAACTCGGGCATGTCCTGGTGTCCTGAGTGGAGCCTGTCATGCGGCAGTGGAGGCCAGCTTATATATAGGAGAAGCATGTGCATCCTGCCCAGTTGGCATAGCTCGACTGTTGCAGTTGAACGCCGTAAGGAGCACGGCTATGTGGATGGTCGAGCACCGTCCTCAGAAGGTAAACTGGCCCTTCTGGCCGTCAAACAGTGGAACAGCTGGGACCCGAGGCAGACGAGCCTGCTGTTGACCAACCTAGGTTGGTCCGAAGGGTTGGCGTAGGTTTTGGAAGTCTGTAAGCTGTCCATATCTGGGTTGGTACTTACTGTCGTGTGATGGGTTTTGCTGCCGTGATGACATGGATTTCTCCTTCGGGGACAATAATTTTTGGACCGCATGGGCTCCCGAGAGAGCCTGGGTCGGTTGGTGGTTGCGGCGCAAGCGCCGGTTCTCATTATGTCCAATAACCAGCCGATACGAATGATCTGTTAGAAAGCTATATATCTCTCAGCTATATATCTTGGAAAAGGCATTATAACATCAATGCTGTAATAAATAGCATATATGTTATTATGTGTGATATTAAATCTATGTACTTTACACTTATCTTTAATTGATAAGCAAGTAGTGAAGTATTTAAAAATTAATTTAATTTATAAAATATTTTATTAGAGATAAATTTTCTAAACATTTTGTTTTCAATAGAAATATATTCATTATTTAATAAAAATTTAATTATATTGACGCAATATAAAGAACTGGACAATTAAAATGTAAAAATAAATAACTTATTACATTTCAGAATTTTAAGTAATTTCGGGGATATTCGGGTTTATTAAACACTGGATGACGTTATTGTGACGAACTTATGCAAATGAATGCATATTTTGTTTTAAAAGGTCTCACAGAAATGTCGCTATAATAGCTGAAATAAAACATGTCTTCGATAATAAACCGATATCCTTCATCTATCGGAAGGCTATTTTTATCTTTAATAGATAAATAAGTAGTTAAATACTTGAAAATCAATTTCACTTTCAAATTATTTTATTACAAACCAATTTTCTAAATAAATTCTTTTTATTATAAACATATTCAACGCATAACGAATATTTCAACAACTTGAATCTTCTATAAAAAGACAAATTACATTGTTGCTCTCCTCATTTAATATGTTGATGCAATCTAAGAAATTGGACCATTAAAAATACAAAAATAAATAACTTATTACGTTTCAGAGTTTTAAATAGTTGCTGAGATCTTTAGAATTATAAAACGGAAAACTTCAAGTAGCTAGGGAAATGAAATACATCTTCGTCTCAACTCATGCTGTTTCTCATTTAATCTTTTGCTGAAATGGGGAGGTGTCTAATAAGCAGTTAATTTGCATATTCTTTTCAAAACTCATTTCTAACTAGTTAATACGATACGCAAGAAACCGTGACAAGTTGCCAAAACAGAAATTTCTCTTGCGCTGTTAATTTGTATGGAAAAGTTGCTGTACTTGAAAGTTTAACTGTCATAGCGTGATCAATTATATAGAATCCATTAACAGCCAAGTAATTATCGCGACTTATTTGAAACTTAACGGAATATTTCTGGATAATTTTTATTCAAATATTTTTTTCTCCCCTTAACAAAATTTTTCTTTTAAATGTCGAGTCATAAGTGTTGTTCGAGTGTATATAATCTGGATTTCATCAGTTAATCAATATGTCTAGATTTACTCTTTCAAAGAATAATAATCACAGAAATACAAAGAGAGTTCATATAATCTTCTAGAAATTTTGAGGGTTTTTTTTTCCTGTAAACTAACTAGAAATTTAAAAATCCTGACTGAAGTTATCTATCCAGAATAGGGTTTAAACAACACCTGCGTCATTCAAATTATTCTTTGCTATAAAATGTCGGTGGAAAATAAACAGTGTATCCAACACTATATTTTATTTCGAGAAATAATTAAGTTAGATTTTTTTTTTTTTAAAGATATGTTTGTTCAACAAAAGTGCTATAAGATTAAACATATTAAAAAGACATTTTACATCTTTATTTCAATTTTTTTAGTCACTAAAAGAAGTGCTAGAACAGCTTCTAAAATGCTTTAGTTTTAAAAACAAATACACATACACATATAGATAGATATAGATAGGTAGATAATTATAGATAGGTAGGTATATAAGTAATATTACTTACAAACTTTGAATAAACACCATAAAATGCAATAAACTCGCAAGGTGCGTTGCCGCTTTGATGCAGCACTCGTGCTTACTTTATTCGCCTGATGAAGGGTCCTGTGTTTTTTCGACCCGAAACAATTGTTGCGAGTTTATTGCATTTTATGGTGTTTATTCAAAGTTTGTAAGTAATATTTTTTACAACGCCAGTTTTGTGGTGCTTTTTTATTAAAAGATATATAAGTAAATATGTAGATTTAAATAGATATAGACACATAGATATAGAATTACTCATTTCGAAAGTAATATCTTGCGGCATCAATGAAATTACAAAAATTAAGGCTATACCTATCCATTTATAGAAAATGCGCTTTTTTATGAAACGATTGAGAATATATCTGTCATTCTTTAAATTATGAATTTAACACTGAATTATAAATATTTTTTTTTAATTGTAAATTTTATAAATGGGTGTCCATGTCATAACTTTATATAATTTATATAATTAGTTGTATATTAAGAAAAAACTTAGTTGTTGTGAAATAAAGTAATACATTTAAAAAAGTCAAACACGCTTTTATTCCAAAATTGCACTAATATCTCCGATTCAGCGGAAATATATTTAAAATATTCGCAAGATTTAACGCAGGCAGACAGGTTTTACTTCGGAAACTATCCCTGATACAATAGTACTCTAAATTCCGTTCTGTATTGTACTGACTTTGACTATGTATCGCAAGGTTTGGCACAGACAGACAGATTTTTGCCCCTAGAATCTGCCTCTGGTGAAATAGATCTCGGAAAATACTTGCAGATTCTATTTTTAACTACTCGTATCTTAAATTTGAGTAAAATTGATTAGACTGAAGCGTACAAAAACATGAATCGCAAGATTTGACACACGTAGTCAAACTTTTGTTCTTGGAACTCTACTCTAGTAAGATAGATCAATAAAAATGTTTGGATATTATATTATCATCAAATATGAACTCGCGTGCAAATTTTAAGTAAAACCAGTTTGGTAAAATTGAATTAAAAATTGGCTGTCATATTGCATCCAGACAGACAACAAACAAAATCAATCAAAAGTATCTAAAAAGGAAACATTTCACAAAAAAGGCTATTTTTATGTAAACATTCTTATAGAATATTATAATTAGATACCTTTAATATACACAAACAAATATCAAAACATTAAAGCTCCATTTTGAATCTTCATACAGCAAAAAAAACATTAAGGATTTAAAAAAGTATTTTGTACTTTAAAAATAAATATATAGCTAAGTATTTGCATATTATTTAAACTCACTTCCGGATGTTTAAAGCAGCACTTTTCATACTTCTGCACATTCGATAAAAATAAAATATCGATGTACATTTTTAAAACATGCGGGAAAAACAAACTTTTACGTATTTACCACTTACAAGCTTTTTATGATTCGTCAGTTGCAAAAAATTGTCTTGCAGAAAAATATTTACTGTGACATCTAAATATCAGCCGACAGCAATTGATTGTTTACTACATCAAAAAAATAAAATATGCTATTGTCTAATGATGGCATTGAAAAATATTTCCATTCAATTCTTTACATTTTAAAATGAGTTGAAAAAAATTCACTCTAACATAACCACTTTTCAAACCAATGAGAAAAAGGAAATCAATGGAAAGAAATCCAAGTAAATACTTAGAACACTTGAAATTTTAGAAGAATGAAGAAAGTAGATATATTTCACTTGAGTTTCCGATTTATCTTTTTCACAAGTAAAGACATTTATCTCTAACTAGTATTTATGTTGAGTATTACGAAGCTATAAATCAGCTATTGCATTTTGGCATAAGAATTACTTTTAAAGTAAAGTATTGTGACAGTATTCATATATATGCATTATTTTTATTGCTATTTTAGCATATATATGATTGCATGTATGTACGCGTAATCTGAGGTTTTTGTTGAAAAAGGAAAAGCATACCAATCTGAATATGTAGACCGCAGTTTTTAAATATCAAAAAGAAAGAAAGACTAAATTTAATGCCAAATTACAATAACTATTTGGTCTTTTTTTTTTTTTTTTTGGTACGTGGGTGTGTGTTGAATTACAGTGGTATAATAATCCTTATCAAAATAATGGTGTATATTACATTAAAATGCATATAGATACATAAGCAATAAATAAAAGATATAAGAAAAAATTTATTATATTTAAAATTGATGATTTAATTTTTAAGAGATAAATTTAATTTCCTTTAAATATGGTCAAATGTTTTGTTTAAAAATTATTATATCATATATGTAATTTTTATGAGACAAATTAGATTATATTTTTTAATTCAAGTTTAAATTAAATTAAAAATTAAATTTTCAAATAGGCATCCATGAAGATAATAGATTTAATTACGCATTATTTATAATTCCTACTGACTCATTCATCTTTAAAATTTTGATCTACCATGCTTCTGAAATCAAAAAAAAAATCTATAAGAATGCAATCCTTAATATTTAGATTATACTAGAATAAAAGTTTCAGACGTATTCGTCGATTCAAATGTCCCACCTAGAACAAGTACAAAGTGAGAAAAACATTGTCTATAGCAAGGAAAATGTACCCTCTCCATTGTTGCTCATTTGGAGTGGAAAGCGGCTTACATAATATTTTATTACACCGGAAATAGTTTTAAAAAATAATCATACCGTTTTCACATTGCCTGATTAAGTGATTGAGTTTGGGCTATAAGGTGTACATAACTAATTTTTTTAATGTAAATGTTGTGTTTGATTATGCCGTTTATTTCCAATATTTGTAATCCTTTGCTGCTGGCTATATTTTGCGCCTAACCACTTAAGGTAATTGGCATCATCCAATAGAATCTGTGAATATCTTTAAAGTTAATCACAAAAAGTTGATAGATTTCTTATTTTATCTAATACAAAATTAAATTACCATTTTTTTTTCCCATAAAAAACAATTTATATATCTAGTTTATCCCATGCATGCCCCAGAGTGTGAAATAGAGTTGCACATGATGTGTCAAAATAGCAGCGGCACCTGAATAACAATGTGCACCAAAAATATGTCAGGAAAGTCATCGAAAACATATGAATTTTATATACTAGGTTTAACAAAAATATATGTTATAGCGAATAAGATATAATTCTAACGCAATCATGAAAAGTACGTAGGTTGATGTTTAATAAGTAATAATACTAATTTTTACAGTCGAGAAATTATCTATCCCAATAATTATTTCTGTGGAATACGGAATCATTGCCATCTGTATTAATAAAAGAAGTCAATAATTTCCGTATGTGGACAAAGTTCAAAGAGTCATATAACAAAACGGAAGCTTGCATTTCCATGCCTACGAGCTGCAGGCAACCTTTGAAATGAAAGAGTCCTTAGAAAGCGATATAGCATAACTTTTAATGATCATTTGTAAATTTTGCCATAAAACAGTTTTAATATGATTCATGGGATATTCTACGATAAGGTAATATAAAGGGCAAGTGATTTTGCCGGCATAAAATTTGGAAGTAAGACAATAGTAATAATAGGAAGTAAGCTCTTGGACATGACATGACAGAAGACCTTCAATGTTCATTATAGAGACGATGATTGACAGACTGAAGCAACTATCCTCAAGAATAATCACGACGCATCAAAAGAAAGAGTCTATAGCTGAAGCATAGCTTTTTATTTCACCACAATAATGTAAGATCACGTATTACTTCTGTAGTAAATGTTTTACGAAAGAATAATATAGTGACCCTATCACATCCTCTAGACAGCCCTGATGTCACAACGAGCGCTCTTCTGGATATAGGCAAGAAACCACTATGAGGCTACCACTTTGACAGCAACAAATTAAGTGTAAATGCTGTGAAGGCGATTTTGAAACAACTCTTAAAAAACGAACCGTCACATGCATTTAAGAAGTATACGAAACATTTGAACAAATATATTGGATCTTAAGTAACTTCTTCAAAAACTCATATCAAATAATGACGATTAAAATAATTTGTTTTCTGCATAGATATAGTATAAATATTTATTGAACAGATTGTTTCCCATTGTTTTCTTTTATAGATATGATTTTTGTGAAGGGGACCTTTATGTATATAAGGGTAATAATATAAATAAAATTTATATAAGGGATCCATTTTACGGATTTGAATTTTATAAAGGGGCAGCTAAAGGATTCCAATTTTTGCCTCAATAGGCACTTGCATCGAGATAATTTAATTAAAAGTTAAAATTAAAAAAAATATAGACTTTTTTTTCATTTATAAATTAGAAAAACGCACTAACATTCAAACATTTTCCAGGTTATATCTTTAAATGTTAGTCGTAGAACTTCTACGATGAATTTTTCAAAAGAGCAAGTAATTTGTTTCTGAGATCGCCAACAAAAATTTCAATTCACCTTGAAATTTGCCAAGTGACTTTGAATTGAATATAACGTCGTTAGTAAAAATTGTTTTACGGCATCAAACGTATCAATGAGAAATATATATATATGTCCGACTCATATTAGGGAAACATAATCAATATTCATAAAATTCTTTACTATATACTTCAGTAATCATTAACAATGAATGCTTTAATAACAAAATTTTCTCTAAATGTAGATGCGTTACTTTAAAATATTTAAGAGGATATATATATATATATATATATATATATATACCCTGGTGGACGAAATTAAAGCAACAATCTGTTTTCTCGTTTTCTTCTTTTGCACATAATTTTTAAATAAATAAACATATGATCATAAACTTCGGATGACCTGTTCGTTATGATATTAACCGAATTTTATGTAACTTTAGCATAAGAATAATTTTAAGCTGATAAATGTTCATTTTTCTCTCAAAAATAAGCTTTGGAAAAAATGAACATTTTCAATAATTTTTGGAAAGAATACTTAATGAAAAATGGTCATAAGGACAACTTACAGACAGGTGAAGATGCACACGCATCTATATGTTAGATCACAACCTTTCTACCTGTATTCACTTTTCTGTTTCTTATTTTTCCTTCTTTTTTTTCGCATGTGAATAGCTTTTTAAAAATATACATACAAACATGAAAATTGAATAAGATGTTCATTATAAAACTATTTATCGACATTTTTACTATTCTGGTGATCCTCATGGTTTACAAATTATTAATTATATTTATTTTTAAAGTCCATTAAAAAAAAAAAAAAAAAAAAAAAAAAAAAAAAAAGTTAATACAGAAAGAAAAGTCGCGATTTTGTTTAACATTTGAAGGCATGTGCGTCTTTACCTATCTCTCATGGAACCTTAACACTACACCACTTTTCATTAAGTGTCCTTTCCTGAAATTATTGAAATTTTTCTTTTTTTCCAATGATTACTTTTGAGAGAAAAATGAATACTTCTTATTTGCTTAAAAATAATTCTTATGCCAAAGTTAAAAAAAAATCGGTTAATAATATGATAATGAACAGGCCATCCACATTTTATGTTCATATGTTTATTTGTTTAAAAAGTATGTCCAAAAGAAGAGAACGAGAAAACAGGTTGTTGCTTTAATTTTGTCCACCACTATATATATACATTTGTATCTCCTAAAAAAGTCTATTAGTACATATATTTTAATCCAAAATAAATATTTAAAAAATGAAATCCTCTTTGTGAAGTGCAAACAATACTGCTCATAACTTGAACGTATAAAAATTCGACGTTTTAACAATTTCTTTTTATTTAACTCACGAACAATTTATATGATTTTTTATTTTGAAAGAATGGCTTTTTGCATGAACTTAGTTTCTAATTTTACATCTGTATTTTATTTACAAAGTAAAATCAAAAGGTGAAACTAAGACCTTTCTTTTATAAAGCTGTTTATATTTAAATGAGAATTATTCTTTTTGTTTTCGAAGTACTAATCCAATGAAAGAGAAAAGATTAAAATATTTTTTTAACATCACATGTCTGTAGATTGTTTAAGAGAAAGTTTTCAGATCTTTAAGAGCATTATAAATTGACGTATATATGTTTTGTTTTAAAACTAGACATATATTTAACAGACTAAAATCAATGTTGAAATATTCAGTTACTTCATTTTAGATTTTAATTTAGATTTGAAAAATACATTTCTTTTAGATTCATCTTTTAAATGAAACATTAACATTAACGTTTCAAAATTTTGAAGTAACAAAAAATTGAACATTAGCAGAACTATATAGTAGAAGGAACAGAGTTTGCGAATGATTTAAAATAGTAATAAAATACAAGTGTAAAAGTCGCAGACTTTCTATTTAAATTTTAAAGGCGTTTTTTACTAAAGAATAAATATATATATATATATTATTAGTAAAAAAAAAATTAAGAACAAAACATAAGTTGTAAGTTAGTAGAAACAACAAAAAAAAAATTCCACTAATAATAAATGGAATTTTTTTTTTCTGATAAAGATGTTTTGACGTTGTAGAGAAAGAGGAAATTATATCGTGAAAACCTATGTGTGTATGCCATCTCTATGGCTTTAAAAATAAAAATTAAAATAAATTTAACTCATTGCATCACAAAAGTAAATCAAAAGCTTTTTAAAAACCTCTCAAACATATATATATATATGAAATATTTTTGATAGATTTTTCAGATAGACAGATAGATAAATTTTAATGTTGATAGGGTTATGAAAAAGGAGATGTATCGCAAAAATGTAGATTTATCTCAATAAATAAATATATATATATATATATATATAAAAGTTAACTCATTGCATAGCGCAAGTAAGACAGAAAAACTCTCAAACAGAGAAGAAATCTTATACAAAAAAAGACTTTTATAACTTTATAAAGAAAACTTATAAAATATTCTTTGAAATGTAACATACACACAAAATACACTTAAAAACTAAATCGATTTTAATTATCTAAAAATAGATATTAGATCGAACGATAAATTCAGCTTCGATTTTTATGCCAATGATCGTTCCATAATACTTAATCAGATAATAACTCTAATTTTACAAAAACTCATTACATGCACGTAATTGTTTGACCCGGTTTTTAAATAAATTATCTAATTACTCATATCATAGATAATCAGTCTGAAAAACTCGCAAGAACATCTGTTTTATCCTTGGTATAAAAATAATACTTAACAATGTATTTTAATTCTTCATTATAAGTTTGTAAAAATGTTCTTCTGTTTATGATGATACTACAGGTCTTTAAAATTGTACTCTTTTTTTACACTGCATTAGGTGTCTCTAGTATGTTTTGATGCGTTGAATTCAGAAATGCTCATCTTTTTTTTCCTATTACGTAAGGTTTTTTCACAAAGTAAGGATGGAGATTCTAAGAATTCACACAGAGCCTATAACAAATTCGATACTTTTCATGCATAATACATTAAAATCAGCTGTTATTTACACATTATCTTTTAAATATATTTCTTAACATTGAAACTCCTTTTAGACCTTTTTCTCTTCGGAACAGCTTGAGGGCTTGAGGAGGGGGCTTTTCTAAGCAGCATCTAATAATAATCTGCTAACATGTTTACACTTCATCGTCCCTGATACCACCTCTACGCTTCTTTGATATCTTGATGAAACAACTCTCCTTGTTCATCACTCACATCACCCAAATTTTCTCGTAAATAACTTACATGGAAATTGAAAAGTGGAGCTTTAAACTCAAAAAATCCCATTTTTTGTCTAAACTGCACATGATGGAAATTTATCAATGGTTTTAACCTAATTATTATCCAAAAATAGACCAAAAAACACATCACCTTGAAGAAAAAAATTCCATCGCCGACCCGTGTAATTTTTAACGTAGAAAATTCGGCATTTATTAATTACTTTTTTTTTTTTAATCTTAAGTTTTATCGGTATTTTTTTAAAAAGTCAAAAACGCAAATACACTGAGTCTTACATTATAAAATTTTTGCATTTTATCATTTGTAAAAGTAAATTTTTTAGTAGATAACTCTCAATATGTTTTAATGTTATTGTTTCACGTAAAAACAAGCGTCGCGTCATATGCATAAAAGAGAGAACAGTGACATTTAGTTATATGACATACATGGATCACCCTTTTTTTTCTCTCTCTCTCTCTCTGTTCAGCAAACGTTCTTTCTTAAGAGGACAACTTTTAAACATATTTATTGTTGTACATGTATATGCAAAAGAAAAACTAAATATCTCGGTCCCATTTACAAAGTTTAATAAACGTCAGTTCCTTTTCTGATGTCTGAAATACATATATAAATGATTATAGATAGGAAAAGATATAAAATGCATAAAATTAGTTTATGAGAAAACCTATTCAAAATTACAAATCTCTATTTAAAGATAGATATTTCTAATAGTATGTGAATTACTCCTATATATTTTATTTCATTACAAAACACTTTATAACACAAAAGTATAAAAAATGAAGAAAATTAAAGAATAATTTTACAAACGTCAATGCAAACATCCTGTTTCTGTGATCAGGTTTGCTTATAATTAAGGCCCGGGTATATTTCTATAAGCCTTGGAAACACTAGCAATCAATTATAATAAAGGATTTTCGAAACAAAAACCACAACACAAACAAACGGAACAAATTTTGCACGGAATTCAGTAACTAAAATGTTGCACAGCTCAACCAAGGCCAATGGCGGGAAGTACGCAAAGTCCCCGTCACCTTCTCAGACCATAATTAAAAAATAAAGATACATTGATTGGAATAACTCAAAAGCCGTTATTGAGTCCATATACTACATCCTGTAATTATAATCATACATTTGTTTGTTAAAAAGGAATAAAATATGAAAAATTAAAAACTAAAAATTACTAAAATACTTAATATGAAGACAACAAATTCACATACTTAATGCGCAAGAAAATGGAGAAAGTTGGAAGATTTATAAACAGAATTATAATATAAAAATTAAAAATGAATGCAGGCAAAAAAACTTAAAAATAAAAGCAGACAGAAAATAATAATTAGCTTAAGAAATGTTAAGGACATCATCAGGGAAGCTTCTCAATGCAGGGTAAAGATAATAAGATGTTTCAAGAGCAACACTAGTTAAAAAAAAATAGCTTAACCCACTTCATCCTACCAAGAAAAAAAAAATCCCTTTTCGGCAAGCTTAAAGGCAAAGGTTGATTCCTTTACGTTAATGTTGCAAAAGTAAAGAAATATTACATATGCATTAACACGTACTTAGCCAATGGCTTTGTTCCCACACATTGCATTATTTACGTCGCTATTCTGTTTTCGAGAAATTTTATTTTCAACTACAAAAGGGTTTTATTCATTCTTCTTAAAATTTTAGGCTATATTTATTCGTCAGTAAATGTTTAATTTTTTTTTTAATTCAAGCTCATAATCATTCAACAAATAGAAGTCATAAAGGTATACAATCCCAGCTATGGTGAATCCGGGAGGAGACTATTGGGCTACAGACAACCTCCCAACTCAAGCTGAATCAAAATTATAAATTTTATTTAAAATCCATATAAATGTTGGTTCAATATCCGTCTTTTAAAATAAAATAATCGAAACGTGAAAATGCACTTGAGAACTTACTATGGTCAAGCACCGGTGAGCCTGGTGTTGCTGTGCTCAAGTCAAATACAGTTACGTGTTGTAGCGGTTTTTGGATAGTTATTTCATTGTAATTTTTATTGAATTATTGAGAGTTTTGTATTGTGTTTTTGTGATTCTTATTCTCAAATGAGTAAAAATTGTTTTGGTTCACATAAGCTGGAACATTAACATTAGTTAACGTTGGACCATTTGGGTACCACTAAATTTCAATGTTAATTGTTCAGAATTTAGTAAATTGTATGATTTGGCGAAATTTTGGCGACAAAACTTGCGACTTAGCAATGAAATATGTGATTTGGCGGCAAAATTTGATAGTTGACGATGAAATTTTTGACTTGGCGACGAAATTTGTTATTTGACGACAAAATTGGGAGATCTTGGCGATGAAGAATGGCAGCTTTGACGTCATTATATTTTCTTCCTACGCGAAAACCTCATATCTCTTCACAGACCAATATCTTGTTTCCACAAGATAAAACGTCCATGGAAGCTGTAACGTATTACTCTCAATTTCAATCGTAAATTTTAAATTATTGCCTAAACCGACATTCTAAACTATTCACCACAAACGATATTTGTATTAAGACTAACGTATTATTTTAATTTTATATTTTTAAATGATTAATTAAAGCGGTTAACATGGTTTTTATCTTTTCATTGATACTTTTTATTATCCTTTGCACGTGACGTAAGCATCAGATTATAAATTTAAGCAATTAAAACTATAGAAAATGTCGGCTTCATCACAATTAACTAAAATTCACTTTTTAACTTGTTACTTTTAAGCAACTGAAGCTTTCAAAAAAGATTAAATACAGAAATTGTTCTTTAAGGTGAGGCGGTAATTCGCCTGATTTGAAGTTTTTTCCGAAAATTAAAGAAATTATGGCCAAAGGAAAATTTCCACCCCCTTTGAGCTGGATACCCCATCTACGAACTCGACCGATATTTTTACTGTCCTGACAACATATCCCGAGCTGGTTAAATTTAAATAAAAATTACTCCAGTTATCGTGTTCACAACTTAAGATGGGAATAAGCGTTGTACATATATATATATATATATATAAACTTTTGAACGGAGGGTGGTTTTGGGTTCTAGGGTTCATGATAGGTGAAGATATGAAGATATTTTCCAGAAGTCGTGTATTGAGGGCCATTGCAATAGGTGGATTTCCTGTAAAGAATTTTCCTAATAACATGGGAAAGAGATTATACATATACATATGTATATACATATGTATATGTATAATATGTATAATGTATATAAACTTTTGTACGGAGGGTTTTTTTTGGGCTCTAGGGGTCATGATCGGTGAAGATATGAAGAAATTTCGTGTCATGAGGTCCCTTGCAATAGGTAGATTTCCTATAAGGAATCTAACTAATAACCCAACCACTGAGGTTTAGTTATGTACAAAGAAATTTAAAGAAAAAATAAATAAATAAAAAATAAAAAATACATCATACATTATATAAATGTAAAAACTTCTAAAAAGATTGTAAAAATAAAAATTTTAATTTCAAAATAATATCTAATTAAAATCACATAAATGAGAATGCATAAAACGATCTTATACTGATATTATTTTTGTAGTACTTCAATTTTACCGGTACATATGTTTTAACAAGAATATTTTTGAAAACGTATTTTCAGTTTTTTTCATACCACAAAATAATTCTTTCTTTTTAAAAACTCTTTTACATAAAGTAAAATAATTCAGATACAAAGAGAAAATATTACAAAAAATAAAATACAGCCATCTGTATCATACTCATTATAATATCACATCATTCTGTTATAAAAAAGAAACACTATTCCAAAAAACACCTTTGAGACATATTTCGCATAGCATGTATGGTGAATAGCATGTAAAAATTTACAACTTCGGAAACTTCTCAAAGAACTATTTAGTTTGGAACTACCAGTAAATAGGCTTATAACACAAGACGCAAGATTTTTCAAGAAGAAAAATAATTTTGGAGCGCATTTTTCACGATGGAATGTCCCTTTGATTTCCCTTCCCCTTTCCCCTCCAAGCACTCGCGCAGTTTCTCCGTTTTCCAGCGCATGATACCCAAACTACTAGAGCACAAATGATTACTTTTTCATCGATACCTTTCACGATACTGTTTTTTGTGACTTAAGATATTTTAAATTGAAGAATAAAATGAAAACAAATATTTTTTAAATTGTGGTACGAGTGTTTCTCCTAATAAGGTATTTCCTAATAAGAAATGCGTTATTATATCATCAAATACAGTTTAATAAATTAATATCAACAAACCTGTAACAAGAACAATGTTATACAATTAAAACGAGCAATATGCAACTTGCTTAGATTATTATTTAAACTACAATAAACACTCTTTTTGGCCTAGCCCTAGAATATATATATATATACATATATATATATATAATGTGTTAATCTAATAATGTGTAATATTATGTTTCTCTTGTATTCTGCATTAAATTACTTTATATGTACACCCCTTCTCATAGTATAAAGACACTTAATGTTTTGAAATAACTAATGTAAAAATGTTTAAATGTTACAATCTAATGTTTTAAATTGTATATTTTTAGTGTATATTGTCTGTCTCAGTTTTTAATGTGATTAAAATTTGGTTTAACTACGAGACGTAATGATTTTTAAATTTTTTAAATTTAAAAATAATTGTGAACGAGATTAGGCTAAGCGCACTTAGTGTATCTAATATTTAAAAAACAAAACTCTTATAATTTTTGTAATATAAAACAAAATTAATAAAAAATAATGCATTTTTTTTCTCACGTTTTTAAATATTCATAATTATAGGAACAATCAAGATTTTTCCGTTTTATTTAACATACGAGCGAATAAATTACAGCTGATATGCTAATTTGTTAAAAATGGGACTAGATTGATACATATATACGCTTTCAGATTTTCTCGAACGGATATTACTGATATTTCTTCGAAAAAAAAGAATGTTTATGTAGTGAAGCGTGATAAACATGTTTTTTAATGGAATGGTAATTTCAATTTACCGTATATCTAATGAAATTTGAAGATCTAAAACTACTAATGAAAATGTGATCAGACGCGGAACTGCTGGTTCGATAGGAAAGAAATCCGGTGCAAAATCAAAGTTATTTTAAAGAGATCGAAGATTGATAATCCATTATCCATCTTACTGCTCTACTAAAAATGTCTACTGCTGAATTTGTTCATAGTTTTGATGGAAAGGTTTAGAGTCAACATTTATAAAAAAATAATTATTACTATGCTAAAATGAATAAAAAATCAGCAATAACAAATAAGCATATAATAAGAGGGAGAGCTCTGTGTTAAAGTAGAATAAAGACAATATGTAATGGTAAAATGTTGCATTTTTGAATGAAAAGCATTTTATTCTTGATTGAACAAATGGTCTTAGCAGTTCTGGTACGATCTGAGGATAGCGAAAGACAGAGCAGGTCTTTTAAAGGCATTATGAATGATATGAATCAGGCATTTTATAGGTGGATCTAAGGTGGTTTTGGGGTCAGTTTCAGCTAAAGGCAGCATGAACTTAGTAATTTTACCTACTACTATGAACATCAAGAGAATATCCCCAAATTTTAAAATTTAAATTCTTAGATTTTTGTTAGTTTTTAAAGAGGGCGTGGTGTATAATATTTTTTTTTTTCAACAAGACTGACATTTTTACTATATTTCTAGAGCAGTAAAAAATGGTTCGAAAAATGAAACTTCCGTATTTTTACCTTTCCCGTGAAATAAAAGTTGAAAAGGCTTAACTTATTAGAAAAGTGCATGCAAGTGGAAGTCAGTTTCAGTTCGTTTGGAGGTTCATTTGACGTCTGACTGTTTCACCCTGAAAAAAGGCCTCACAAAATATTAATTCAAACATTTACTGAAGAAAATCATGACCAATCGAACTGTTCTTATAACTGTGAACGCATGAAAAAATGTTTTTGAGAGTATTTTAAATTTTTTCAGATAGAAAAACGATAAAACTTTACAAATATCGCCTTTTAATGTAATTCAAATTAATAGGGAATAAATGTATTTCAATAAGAGCTTTCAGTGTTGAGTTAAAGTATAATTTTGATATCATTATAATTAAGAAAACCAGTGTATGCATTTACCGTGTGTACCGTAAGTCTATAGATATTTTAAAAATTCATAAAAATTGAGGGAATTGGGAAAATTAAAAGCGGTTTGCTAAAATGTTATTCTTATGAAAGGGGAATTTTTGGTAAAGAAAAAAATAGTTATTTTTTTCATATATAAAAGGCGTTGCACAGATGCGTAACAAGAAATATGTAAATAAGAATTCTACAAATTACAAGGTTTTACTATTAGCAATTCCTTTCTTACTTTCACTCCTACTTCCTCGCAAATAAATGAAGTTTTAATTGCGATGTTGATTTAGTGGATAAAACGTTATACGTGAAGAGGCTTTACCTCAGCTGAGAATCACCGACTGACGCTGTAGTTAGAGGTGTTGTTACTCGTTTGTAAACTATAATTTGTTGTGATGACAGACACATAGAATAGGAGTTATATGTTCATCAATATTTGCCTGCATGCAAATAAATATAGTTTTTCTTGGAAATGTGTGATTTACTCACATACAGTGACCTCTGCTGACGAAAAAATTAACTATTACTCTTTTTTTACAAAAGAATTAACAAAATAATATATATATATATATATATATATATATATATACTTCTTTTATTAAATTTTTTTCGAATGCGAAACAAAAAAATTGCAAGCATTTTCCTTTCATTAAATAAATTTACATGATACCACTGAGAGAACGAAATGTTTTAAACGATATATAGAAAAAGAAATCAAAATCGAATCATGCATTATAAATTAAATTGTAGTTAAACTTAAGTATTTTGTATAATAAAGGGGGAAAATAAACTATAAAAAATATTAGAGACGAAACAAATTTTTCAGTAAATATATCTTTGAAAAATGTCAAAAAATAAACATAAACAGTTAGTTTAGAAAAAAAAAAGTTTGAATACTATTTTTTTTCTTTGGGATAAAATATGTATGTACTTATTAAGATAAGAATGTCTACTTAGTAGATATAATGCTTTTCTTTTCTTTTAAACATATATAAAAGTATTTCTTTATATAGCTGAAAATGCGTAGATTAATTGCTCTTGAAATTACAATCGAGATTCCTCGACTTCTGGAATTTAAATAACTTTTCAGTAAATCATTCATGTGTGGAGGAAAAAAATATTTCTTCTCAAATAATTTGAAAATTGTTCATTACAGTTGTTTCAATATTAAATGAGTTTTGAGACAAAAATTAATTTCTCATATAACTCAAGAAATTATTTTAACTTTTTAACATTTATAAGCATTATTAAAAAAGAACTCAACAGACATTCATAATATATGAGCATGTATATTTATCATTATCTAATTTTAAAATGTAATACATAGTCGAAAGAAAATAATTAAAGAATAATATTTTGAATTTTCAATAACGTAAATTCAAATAAAGAGGAGTTTCAACGCAAGCTCTTTATACCAATTCTTTGGATAGAATATTTCTTCTTCTTCTTTTTTTTTTTTAAATTTATTGAAGCACTTTTCTTTCACGTGATGCAATTTTTATCATAATTTCTCAATGTCGTGTTCATTAAATTATATTTCGTATTTCGAAAGGACCTTATTTTAATACGTAATATTCATGTGCGATATCAAATGCGTTTTAAAAATTCTCTCAAACCAACATGATTAAAAACCTTAAATCATCGGGGAACATGCACTGAATTACTCTCAACAAATTTCCTCTCGGGGTAATTAAAAATAAATTGATTTTTGTGATACATTCACTTGCACCTACAAATATACGTTTGAAACTGTTAGACGACCCCTCAAGCAAAACATAGAAAAGAGTATTCAGAGATGAGGCGCGATGCCTCCCCGTAATTAACCATTAGAGTCCGCTTGTGTGCAACGCAATTTTATTCCTTTTCATAACTCCGCGATCGGGACAGACTTTCTTATCACGACTTAATGAGCTTTTGGGCATAAGGGGAGATGGGGGACCATAAAAAAAGACCTAGAAGACACTGATTACCCTCCAACCCCTATTAACACCCCAGCTACGAATCCGTGCCTGAGATTTATCGACAGCCTGAAGAAGAGTCATAAATAAGGAAGCGACCGCCATCAAGGTTCAGCCGCAACAAAAATCGAAGAATCTGTTTGGGACATTATATAAAAAATGACCACGAAAATATGCGAGGTGGATA
The DNA here is from genome assembly GCA_963930645.1 of Salticus scenicus. Taxonomy (NCBI): domain Eukaryota; kingdom Metazoa; phylum Arthropoda; class Arachnida; order Araneae; family Salticidae; genus Salticus; species Salticus scenicus. Next base: position 240,753,059 of record OZ005648.1, read on the forward strand.
TTAGATTCTTAAAAAAGCATCAATATTTTACGCTAAAAGATGACTAAGGAGCTCCTTAAATGAGACGTTGATAGAAAAAATAGCCCACAAGGGACGTAACAGCGTAGGGATTATCATTTTTCCTCTAACGGAAAAATTGGCTTTTGACCTTACATAAATGAATGTCTCTTGGAACAAATATTACTTCGTTATTTAAAATTAAATATTTTTTTTGTTTTGTTTTCTGTTTTTTTGTCTTTTGTTTCTTTTCATAAACAAAAGAAAATGGTTGATGAATTGTAATTTTGATGATACAAAGCCCCTACTGCTGTTAGCTTATCCATAATTATACATATACTTATAATTTACGAAATGTTACTTATTGATAGTGAATTACTGAGACCTAAAAAGAAAATTATACATCGATTAGAGCTTATGTTTTATAACGAGTTCAATGCCAAAGATTTTATAGTATAAAATCAGCTCCATAGGTCATACTTTTTCATTTCAGAAGTATTCAATTAAATATCATTAATAAAATCCTATTAAGCAAACAAATTGCAAAATCTCGCAAATGCCACTTTTACGCTGCACACATGCCTATTTTTTTCGCCTGATAAAAGGTCGTGTACAAATATTTCCATTCTAAACAATTCAGTACAAAACTTTTTATCAAAGATGGTGGATTCAAAATGAAAACTGAACCGTGGGAAGTCTTGGCAAAAAGGGAATATTTCTTATTTTAATAATGATGTTTGAAGCCAGATACAATTAGAGGAATAGTTGGGAATATGGGATAGTCAGGTTAAATGGAGTACCGTTATATTTCACCTGTACGGAGCTGCAACCTATCGGAAGCACTTCAAACGTCTTCAGTGAGCCTCAGATATGAAATGCAGAAGAGCAGCGTCAGTGAGAAGAGCAGTTTTTGTGTCATACAACTTCTTTGGCATATCAAGATTCAGACTTTTGGAAGCTAAGTATTACGAATTATGTAATCTATTTAAGCAGTAAAATGAGTGAAAAACCTTGTGACGTTTCTTTTAGGGAAGTTTAGTTAAGGTGCTATCAGGCGGAAGAGGATATATTCTAAAATATAAGCTGTTGCCGCTCAAAAGCGACCAAACGACTTCAGTAAAGCCGCTATCAAACGAAGAACCATACGATAGTCTTTAGCACAAAATACCTCATAAACAGGTTTTTCATGCGGGAAACGATCCAAATATGCCGTTTGATACAAATTGCCGAACGTACGTTCGTCAATCACGCATTTTCGACTGTTTAAATCACATACGGTAGTCTTTAGAACGAAATCCTCCAATCAGAGAATCGCGATTACAGAACACCCTCTGTTATTTTCCCTTTTAAACATTCATGGGGGGAATAATAGCCAAATGTTGGGTCCGTTGTTTACATTCCTGGATTTCGTTCTTCCGTTTATGCTTAAAAACAAACCTACTGAAGTCGTTTGGTCACTTTTGAGCGGCAATAGCTTATATTTTAGAATATATCGTCCACCGTCTGATAGTACCTTAAGGTTGTTTTTAAGCATAAACGGAAGAATGAAATCCAGAAATGTAAACAACGGGCCCAACATTTGGCTATTATTCCCCCACAAGGATGTTTAAAAGGGAAAAGAATAGAGGGTGTTTTGTAATCGCGATTCTCTGATTGTAGGATTTCGTTCTAAAGACTACCGTATGTGATTTAAACAGTCGAAAATGCGTGATTGATGAACATACGTTCGGCAATTTGTATCAAACGGCATATTTGGATCGATTCCCGCATGAGAAACCTGTTTATGAGGTATTTTGTGCTAAAGACTATCGTATGGTTCTTCGTTTGATAGCGGCTTTTGTAATCTAACCCCATGAACTTATTTCTATCAACGCGGAGTTAAAATTGGTTTATTCTCCAAGATGCTGATTTGAGTAATATGGAATATCTACTATTACATATAGTTTGCAATTTTTGTAACATTTGAATGTTGGTAATTTTTTTCAATATCGTTTACTTTAAATAATCATTTCAAACTAAAACGTTTATCTTGCAATTAGTCATGATTTTCTGCAAAAATTCTATTCTATTCCCTATTATTCTTGAAGAAAATGGATATCTCATATTTCCCTTTATAAGTATTCCATATTACCCGCTTGGTCCATGTTACACGAAAATAACTTTTCTTTCTTTCTTCTTGTTTTCTTAACAAAAAAGTTTACAATTAAATTCTATTTTTCAATTCCTACTATTAGCTCACACTCTCCCTATATATATATTTATTTATATATCTGTTCAAATTTTCATTCGTTAATAAAATACTTTTTATTCATCCACTCAAGTTCAAATACATTTTTTTAAACTTGTAGTGGATGACACTTGATGTTAATACAGTTTTCTGCATGTGGGAGGATCGCTCCCCCCCCCCCCCCTGGGTGGAAGTACCCTCCCGTGGAGGAGTAAAATTTCAGTATGGGTATCTTTCGAAAGATCTCATCAATACCTTTAAAACGAATGGTTGAACTATAGATCTGTGATAATTTAAAATAAAGTTATCGATTTTTTTATCTTTTAACGAAAAAAAACTTGGGAAAAATATTTATGTTGATTTGCAAAAAATTGACATCTTCCGGCATTTAGTGAAGCAAGTAGGAATTGACTTTTAAAAAAAATTATATTACTTATTTGAAACATAAAACCTTCAAAACACTTTAACAACACTTAAAAGTTTGCAATAGTTGAACCCACAGTGGTCCAAAATTCTTCAGTATATTATGGTGAGGTCAAATAGAAATAGTACTCTATATTCACCTACTTTCTTCTATAACAAAATTACATTTGTTATAATTTTGAAATGTTTACAGACCTTTTTATATATACATATTTTCTTTCTCGCTTTCTCTGTCGCCCAATTTGATCTTGCGTAGCAGAAGGGAATATAATCTGGTTCAATCGTTTTACAGTCATAAACCAGATGTGTTCGATGCGGTAAAAATTAACCAGAACATGTAAGGCAACGCAATAATTTAATCTGTTTTATGAAGAAAAAATTTTGCATATTGTTTGCCACATGCAGCCTTGCCCTTTCATATCGAAATAGGGATGCAGGTAAGCGTCGAACATAAAAGTATGACAACAGGCTTTTAAACCTCCCAGATGGGATGATCAATGAACTTTTATTACGTATTAGAAGCGATGGAAATAAAAATTTAAACTTCAGTGCCAGATGAAACACGTGTATAGCGATATATAACCAAAGAATTTTAAAACTTCTCACTACTGTGCGCCAAATTCGTGTACGACCATTAAGGTGTTGTTTTCATCAGACAGAAACTTAATTCGTCAAAAAAATAACGCCATGTCATTCTTTTTTTTTTTTTTTTTTTTTTCATATCTGGCATTCCGCGGGTCATTGCAGTTGGAAACACTCACCTGTGGTCTAAAGTCAACGGTAATCACATCAATGTGCGTCTTGCAGAAATTTTAAAATCTTTTAAACAGCGTTGTATAGTATGTACTTCCATAATTATTTCAGTAATATACTTTATTTCTTGCACCAAATTTTTTATATTGATAATTCTTGCCCATAATTCTTGTGCGCATAATATACTTGCCCTTCAGTTCATCATTGCAATCGTTCCCGCTAGTTCTATCGGTCCCATCGCAAGGTCGGTCTGTCTTTCTCAAATTATTAAATGTAAATACACATCACTATGCCTCAATTATGTACGATACGCACATCAATTTCTTGATAGGAAAATTCGTAATCTCTAAAAACTACATTTTTTCCTTTGTCAAATTAATTCAGAAACCTGCTTAATAGACACCCGCATTTTTTAGGAGGCATACAAAAACTTCTCACGAAAAAATGAGGCACGAAAATGCAGTTCCAGAGCATAAAACCAGCCTTTTTATAAAACTTTTTTGATAGCACTTAGAAGAGGCATTATATTTGTATGTCTTACAAATTCCATATCATTTGGATGCTTTTTTCATGAAATTGAATTTTATATAACCAGCAGTGTATCCATATATGTGTATGTTCTTGCATGTGTATATGTAATCGCATAATGAAAATCCCCATCATGATTTCATACTGCCTTGTTAGCTATAAACACATAATCTAGCGGTTAAAGTTATATAAAATCTTTACAATTCCTGTTTTATTTGCATTATTTTAAAATATTTTGTATCGTTTATTCTCATTTTTTTTTCTACGTGTAAGTTTTCCTCGTTCGTTTTTTCTTTAATTACCTTTAAGAAATTTCTTTAGTTCTTATTGTTTGTATATTTGGCACTTTTCGTTATTGCACGTCTTTTTTTTTTCTTGATTATCGAGGATTAAGATCGAGTCAAATCAATTCCTTTTTTTATTATTATACTATATATATAAATATATATATTCAAATATATTCAAATTAATTCAAATTAATTTCTCTAAGAAATAAAACCAGTGGTTTCAGTAGTTTTGTGTATATTTTGAAACATATTGTGATAATGACTTGAATTACCATCTTTATTTCTACGAATATGCAAGATTATACTTATCTCTTTGCGTTAAACTATTATTTTTTTTTTTTTTAAGGAAATAGTCTTTGCTTTTGAATTTTTAAAACTGAATGTAATAAAAAATAATTATTATTATAATAATAAATTAATTTAATAGAAAGCATAGAAAACAGTACCCATTGTAATATTTTTCGTCATTGACTATACGATAAATCATATATAAGTTTTGGGCTTTTGTATGTTTGTGTGTGTCTGTGTGTTTTACTCAATAATCAATTCTGAAGAGTTTATCAAAATTGCGTGTTAAAAAGGCAAATAATTATAATAAAAAATTTGCATGCACTCGCTATACTTCGCTTATAATTAACAAATATATTCAGGAATTACTAAAAATTCAACAACGCAAAATTTTCCATCTAACTATAGGCGGAACTGATTTTAGATGGGAATGAAAAACAATTTCAAGAATTACTATTAAAAATACTGGAAATTCAATTTCGTGAATAAAGAAACTTAAATATCACCGTCGTAGTGTTTTTATGGGGTCCTAGCCCACATTTAGTAAGTTTCAGAGAAAACCACGGAAAACTACGAACGGCTAGGCCGACGGTCGAGACCTGAGATCGTACCCGGCACCTCACGTCTACCAGCTTTGACCGTAGAACCGTTCGGCCACTGGTGGGTTCTAATCTATATTGTGCGAAAAGTAAAAGTGTTTAAGAAACAAATAGTAAAAACTTTGGATTTCAAAAGAAAATGCATAGAGAACATAGGCTTTCAAATATATTCATTGAAAACAAAAATGTTACAACTTATTTTAAATTGATTATTAACAAACGTTTTGACTAACACTATATTATTATTATTTTTTTTATTTCTTTATTTTTTTTTTCATTAAAATAGCATATATTCCTTAATTTAATAACACTAAACATAATAGCTTCATAATTTGTTTGTAAAATGAAACGCAATGTAAAACAAACGGCTTAATGCTCTATCTACTGATAAATATCTAATAGCTTCATTAAGTATCATATATGATGATTTAGAGCATTATAATATTCTAAAATACAGTAATAATAATAATAAAAAATATTGCAATTTGATATATTTTTTACTAAAATAAATATCATAATGGAAAACAAACTACTCAATAAATCATTGTTTAGTTTAATAAATCATATAGTTCCATACAATTTCATTTATGTTGATCTCTATTTCCAAAAAAAAATTGTCAAAGAATAATACTTTGTATTTAAAAATATGCTTACAGAACATAGGCTTCAAAATATTTTCATTTAAAATGAAAACTTTTAAAAATTATTTAATATTTCTTTTCTACAAAATTTTTAACAGAAATTATGTTAAAAGTTTTATTTATAAGAACATGTATAACTTAATTTAATAATAACAAATATTAGAACTTGATCATATGTTTACAAGATAAAACATAATGAAAAACAAAAGATTCAATAATCTGTTTATACAATAAGAAATCCCTATTTGAAAAATATATATGTTCATTTACGATATAATAATATTGTATAATACAACAATATTATATATACATATATATATATAAGAAGATGAAGAAGAAATTGCAGTCTATTTTGTTTTATAAATAACAGATATAAAATTCTGTACAAAACCGAATTTAATTTTGTACGAGATAACTTATTTTTAGTCCATTTTTCCTTATAAAGTCATACGGTAACTGTGCGGCGTTCCTTAGCAACGGTTACTGTATTACTTTCTTAAAATTTCTTTGACGCTATTTTTCTCAATGTTATTTATTTATTTTACTTGACGTGAGAAGAAGAAAAGGAAAATTATTTCTTAAATTAGTCTCAATATATAAAAATCGTAATAAATAACAAAATAAAACAAATGATTTGGCATTTCTTAGTAACAGTTACTATATTCATTTCTTAAAACTTCATTTACAGGTTTTATCTCAATTTTTATTTTATTTATTTTTTTTTTTTTTACTTGTTGTCAAAGGGAAAAAACATCCTGAAACACAGCAAATGATGACGACCCGAAATATCAGACTGAAAGCAATAATCCAATCGTACTAATAATTTCAATAATTATAATCAATAGTAAAAGTGGGTAATTTTTAATAATATAAAGATCATGGCGGAAAGCAAAGTACTCAATAAAACACTTAGAATTTAAGAAATCATATAATTCCATGAAATTTAATACATATTGATTTATTCCCGAAAAGATTCATTAAAACATAAAGAAAAAAAAAAAAGAAAGAAAGAAATATAATCTAATCGAGCTAAAAGAAACCAAGATTATACTAGCATTCAAAATCCATAAATAATGCTTAAAAAAAAAGAATAATAATAAAATGAAAAAATAATAATTTTTATCTTTTTTATTATTATTTCTAAATATAAGCTTCGCACGGAACGTTTCTGAAAAAAAAAAAAAAAAAAAAAAAAAAAACAGGAGGGAAAAAAAAAAAATCTACCATGATCGATTTTGATTTCTTTTTCAAAACCAGAAATTGAAGCAGCCTTTTCTTATCAGGACTTGATGAGCTCGGGCGGAAGGTAGGGGAAGAAGGGAGATTCCGAACAGTATTTATAAAAAAAAAGGCATATATAAAAAGGGGGGGGGAATACTTTGATTACACCCAAAGCTCCATAAACACTATCCAAATGCAAAACCAACTTCTCCAATTGAAAAAAAATAAAATAACATAAAGGGAAAAAGCGTTAATATCGACTTTCCTCAAACAATGCTGCATCATTAAGGTTTATCTTAAAATTTTAAATAAAAAAAAAGCGTTTATTAACTGCAATCACAAATGCGCTATTCATGCAAAAGTATGCTACGCTTTGTTAAAATTTACTTTCGCTAATTAATTTATTATGCAATATAAATAAATAAAATATTTCTATTATATTTTTAAACTGAATCTGGGCGTCATTTTAAATTATGTAAAACCGCGACATTTTAATTAAATGAATTAACATAAACAAGACAACAGAATAGAATTATTTAAATGAGAATTACACGAATGTAATTTTTTGAATGGCTGATATAAATATTTTTCAGAAAGTTTTGTTGATGTCAGTTGCTAAAATGACAAAAAATGATAGTTTGAAATTTGTAAGGTTTCCGTCTGTATAAAATTCCTTCAGATTAAAACTAATTTTTCCTATTTTTTTTTTTTTTTTTAATAATATTTATACATGAATATTATAATCTAAAAATAATACTTTTAAACTTATTTGCAATGAATAATTCGTACTTTCTCTACTTCTCTGCACATTTTTTTTTCTTCTTTTTTTAGTACGGAGGACTATTTGTCTCAATCTACGAATAAAACGTTGTCGCCAGTTTTACGATGGTTGGACGTTTATCGAAAATATAATTGAATAATTTGAAAGCGATGTTAAAATTTGAAAAAAAAAAAAAAAACTAATAGTCCTCCGTACTAAACTAAATTATGTTTTTGCCTGAATTTTATCGAAATCTTTTTTTTTTTTTTTTTAAGAAAAGAAAATTAATAATAATCAGCGAAAAAGTTGAAGAAGCCCTTTTTTAGACAAAAATACAAAATTTATTTTAATTTTTAATTGTTGCCAAAAAAGTTTACAAGATGATTTAATTTGTTTTTCTAAATGAAAAGAAGTTCACGAGTAAATATTAAAATTGATATAAAACTTTGTGAAAAATTAAACTTACAGGGTAAAATTCACGTAATTATAGCTCTAAAGGTTTTTTTTTTTTTTTTTTTTAGCTATTACATTTAGTTTTATCACATGAATTATCACATGAATTATTTAATACCATTTATGCAAATTAACGAAAATTTTTCATTAATACGTTTAAAAAATGCAATAGTAGTTATACTGGGCGAAACGTATTAAACTCTCGACAATAGCTTCAGGACCCCAAGCCCGAACCCTTCCCAAGCATCGATGACTTTTTCTGGTCAGTTCTGACCTTTTATTCCTTCGTAGGTTAGCCCTTTTTTCCCCACACACACTTGACATTGTGAGGTTTTTTTTTTTTTTTTTTTTTTGCGTTTTCATGCCAGGCTTTTTTTCTATGGATTTTTTACTCTTTTTCCCCGTTCTTTCTATGAATTTTAAGCCGTTTTTCCTCGTTTTCTACATTCTAAAGTAGTTTTTTATGAATTGGTAGTTTAATTCCAATTTTTAGCTATGGTAGTTTAATTAAGTAGAAAAAATATTTTAGTATTCTTAACACTTGTAGCATAGTAGTGTAAACACACTGTAATTATACACGCCAGATAAAATGTGTCTTATAAATAATCAAATTCAGAAAGGAGTGGTAAAAATAAAGTAAATGGTTATTGCATTTTATACATATTATGTTAATATTATTGTATTTATGACGGAATATAACAGCACAATTTAAATGGGTATTAATTATTAATACATTTCTTGAAATATGAAAAGCTTCAAGTATAATTATTTTTATGTTTTTATTTTATTTAATTATTCTTATTGCTTATATCATTTTTAACATACTTTTCTTCCAATAAGTTATTATTTAGTATATTGCTTCAAGGACATGCGTAATTGGTCTAACTTAGTGCACTGTCAACAAAGTAGTATTTGTCTGATTAACTATCGGATACTTTTCGCTGGCTTCAAGTATCGGACAGTCGTCTCTGGTTTCATCCACAGTGTGGCTTGATCCACAGTGTGGCTGGAAACAGAGCGTGGGTAGGAGAAAGTGAAACGCTTCTCTTTTTTTTTTTTTATGCGCGTGGGTGTGTGTTGAAATAGAGCATAAGCAGATTAGATAAATGTAATTCAAGGTTGTGGGAAAGTATGGAGTGATTCGCAAATGATTTAAACGCAATATGATGTTATGTTATATCTTTTTTACTTCCATATACAAAGTATAAGGAAGTATAGTAATCCCGATTTGCGAAATGGATTTTGTATTTCACATTGCTCGAAAACACGAATGACCTCTGAATCTTGCCAATTTATACGTGTGATTGTCATGATGTCTAGTTGCACACCTGCAAGTGTCGTCTTAACACAAGCTCTCGTTTTAGCGATAGAAGGGACTTTACACGATTTTTCGTGACGTCTGTATGTGTGTGTGTGTCTGTGTGTACGTATATCGCATAACTCAAAAACGGTTGGACGTAGAAAGTTGCAAATTGGTACATAGGTTTGTTATAACATCTAGTTATGCACCTCCCTTTTTGGACTTTGTATGATTTTCCGTTTTGGAGATATTTAGGAAAATTAGGTTCATAATGACCAAAAATACATAGGTTTTGGCCATAATGTATCAAAAAACGGTAACAACTCAAAAACGGTTTGGACAAATCTTGCAATTTAACTGACTTCCCGAATAGCTAGACATTTGAAACTTTCAGAACAGCTCAAAACACGTTGACAATGCATTTTTTAAGTATTTTTAGACAATTGTTTTCGATACCTGCTGCCTTCAGCAGCGTTTATGTGATTGAACAGAAAATTTATTTAACTAACTTCTCGACGAGCAGACATTTGAAACTTTCAGACTAGATCAGAATACGGTGAAAATGCATTTTTTAATACTTTTAGCCAACTGTTTAGGATCCCTGCTGCATTCGGCAACGTTACCAGTACAAATCTTGCAATCGATTTTTAACTAACTTCCCGACTAGCTAGACATTTAAAACTTCCGGAAAAGCTCAAAACACGCGGACAATGCATTTTTTAAATATTTTTAGCCAACTGTTTCGGGTCACTGCTGCCTTCGGCAGCGTTTATATGGTTCAACAGAAAAATTATTTAACTAACTTCCCGACTAGCTAGACATTTGAAACTTTCAGACTAGTTCAGAACACGGTGAAAATGCATTTTTTTAATACTTTTAGCCAACTGTTTAGGGTACCTGCTGCCTTCGGCAGCGTTATCAGTACAAATCTTGCAATCGATTTTTAACTAACTTCCCGACTAGCTAGACTTTTGAAACTTATAATTATTTTATCTTATAATTATACAATACATTTTTCTAATAATTTTAGTCAACTATTTCAGGTCCCACTGCCTTCGGCAGCGTTTATATGGTTCAACAGAAAAATTATTTAACTAACTTCCCGACTAGCTAGACATTTGAAACTTTCAGAATAGTTCAGAACACGGTGAAAATACATCTTTATTATACCTTTAGCCAACTGTTTCGGGTCCCTGCTGCCTTCAGTGTTACCAGTACAAATCTTTCAATCGGTTTTTAACTAACTTTCAGAAAAGCTCAGAACACGGTGATAATTCATTTTTTTAAATATTTCTAGACAACTGTTTCGGATCCAATGTCAGTGTTTTTTAACATTATGTATATTTCTAAAAGTGTATAAGGAAGTCATGTGGTGCCCACATCAGATTTTTTTCTATTAATTTGAATGAAATTTGTTTTGATGGGCAATATTTAAAATAAAATAGTACAAGAGAAAAAGATAAAAAATAAAATTTCTTAATCAACACATGAATTAAAACAAAGAAACACTTTTCATAGATACAATCAATTTTTATTTTTATATAAATTTTATAAAATTATGTTGAATATAACATATGTGTTACAACGAAAAAAAAATAAAGATATAATACAATATTTAAAAAAGAGTTGTTATAAGATATTACATTATTTCATTAGTACAAATTCGACAGAGTTTTTCATATTCTATGGAGGGCATTTGCACACCAATAATACTTGCGTGTAGTGTTTTGTCTTTATTCGACCAAAAGTATCGTAAATCATAGATTGTTTCATTATTTTTTAGACACTCATGAAAGAAAAGTTTTCGTCCTATGTGCACAGATTTTGTACATGATGTGTTCGGGATATTCACTTCAAGTACATGTCGATCGATTTTATCACTTATGACGAAAAGTTCCATTACAACAGTCAATAATATTATTGATGTCAAAATAATGCAAATGAAGTTTTTGCTATTAAAATTCTTTTTTAAATTATCAGTCGGCATTCTTCAGATGCGTGACACTTTCTGACAAATTTCTCTTAAATAATGCAACACCCAACGTTTGTAGACTGTATTTATAACCGTTGTAGATATGTTGTTATTCAATACCAATGCGTCACAAATATCTTGTTCTTCAATATCTTTTATGTGTTCCAATACAAAACTTTCACTGAGTTCTTGATATCGAAATATCGAAGACATGTCTAATTTATCTTTCAGTTCTGCTATAGCACCCATATCCAATTGTTGGTATCTACTCACGAGTTTCATATTCAAAAGATAATGATATTAGTGTATGAATCGTGCGGATAATTTTTGAAATTGAGAAATTTTGTCCCAGTTTATTCGGTCCCGAAATTCTAATATGAATGGTTCTTTGAGTTGTTGATATTGAGATATTTTTTCCACACGATTTTGTCAGCGTTAGCTCCCATAAGAGCCTCAGAAAGAGTCTGATACTCACAAATCATCATCCAATCAATTTTATGTTTAAATTCTAACATGAATGGTTCACTTAATTTTTGAAATTTTGACACAGCGGTCCAGTCTAAAGCATTCTGCAAAGCTCTTATAGTTTCCTCTGAAAGTTCAGTGTCTCTCGCGAGCGCGGTCCAATTGACCACATTTACTTTCTCGCTCGTTTCTGCCATGTTTATATGTATATATTTTTTTTTAATTATTAGTCTAGAAGACACATGCAAAATGTGTGAAACACTATTGCAAATATAATTTTTGAGAGGTCAGATGCTTCCTTATATATAGAATTTGAGAGAAAATAGGTGTCGCTTTAAAAAATAATAAAAAATATATAAAATTTTGGAATTCAATTCTAGAATGTTTTGCCATTTGTTTAAAATAATAATAATAATAATATGGTATATTAATAACGAAAAAAAAAATATTGATTATTTATATATTTTCGGACTTATTATTATTATTTTTTTTCCTATCAAATAAAAAAATATATATATTTATACAATATTCTCTTAAATAAAGTATATCATGTCAACGAACAGAAGTTCAGATTGCTTTAAATGATGTGTGGGTGTAATGTATGGGCGCGGGAATGAATGAAGCAATTCTCAAGGAAAAATGAAACTGAATGTAGGGGAAAGTTGGACAAAACGGGATACCATTCTTGTTTTTCTTTACTAGGGAAAATATATTGAAGAAAACCACACATTTTATTTTTTTATAACTACAACATTTATTGAAGCACACAAAAAACATATTTTTAACTAATTTTAATGACTGTGAAATAGTAAAAAAAATTATTTACCAAACTCTTACACATCCCGTTTTAGCATACCTGGGTTGGACAAAACGGGATAGGGATTACAATGTTTAATTTTTTGTGTAAAACTAACTGAAAAGCATAATTAACTGGCAAAAACCTGTAAAGCAAAATTTCTGCTTGAAAGAACAATGCCTTCAGTAACCAGAGACTTGAAATAAGAGTTTTTTTATGTTATTATTTACAAAATGGGAAAGAGCTTTTATTTTGGCCTATAGCAGAACAAAAGTCGCATATAAAGTTGTCGTCCTCTTCGACGACATTAGAACCCTCTTCGTGAGCCCATTCTTGGTATCCAGAACATTGGATCCAACCTTCACCAGCCTTAGAGTCGACGTACAGTGCATTACAAAATATGCTGGTTTCTCCTCCCTCTGTTTCATTTTCAGACGATGATGACATGATTTCTTGGCTGCTTGGTGAAGGTTTATTAAACTTTTCTATGTTTCTATTAACATCAGGATTAGGATTTCCTTTGGAATCTTTTGTAGGCCTACTTTTAGGTTTGATTGGACCTGGTAGCTCTTTTTCATCCTCTTTTCCCTTTCCTTTACATACAAACTTCTCTTTTGGAATTTTTAAGAGGGATTTCTTAGCAGCCTTTTCTTCAGTTTTCTTGGTTCTTTCTTGCAGTTAATCGTCCTTTCTTTTTCTTCCATTTCTAATTCACTCCTATGTGGAGATGATGCTATTACTACAGTTTTCTTCTTTCCCTTATCAGCCCTTTTTTCTGGGCGAGGACTTTTTACTTGAGGTACAGGCAGAACAAACTTTGCAGAGATGGAAAATGGTAGCTTAGATGAATAACAAGAGAGTTCTAATCCTTTCTTCCCTGAGGATGTTGCAGGTTGGTCTGGACATAGGCTGTCTCCTGACAAGTTTGTTGGTTGGTCTTCTTCTACGATGTCCCTTGAAGAAGTTGAAGGTTGCTCTTGGTCTTTGCTCATATCAGTCTGGTGCCCAACGCCTGGAGGTTCTTGCTGCAGGTCTGACGTAGGGTGGTCTGTGGTGACAGAGGGTGCAAACAAGTGATCTGGGAAGACGTCAGGATTGTAAGGACTTATGCCAGTTTTTCTAAACCCTTTAACGGCAGTTTCTGCAACAGCTGCCCGTGAATAGGCTGCGTTGAACAGTTTTGCAACTTCGTAAATTGTGACGCACCTACCTGGATGGTTAAACAGCCACTTTTGAACTTCTAGTTCATAATACGTGCTCATTGGAGCCATGAAACTGGCATCTAGGGGCTGAAGGCGATGAGTTGTATGTAAGGGGAAGGTTAGGATGGTTACATTAATTTCTCTTGCCAAATTTACAAGTTCCAAACATTTGGTGTGACTGTTGTGTCCATCAAGTAGCAACAGCACTAGCTTCCCATGGGCAGGGTTGGAAAATTCTACGATTTTTTTAAACCAAACTATGAAGGTCTCCTTCGTGATCCAGCCGGTCTTGTGATATACTGCAAATGATACTGGAAAAGCATCATCCATGAGTCGTGGGTTTTCCTTCACTCGAGGAAATACAAACATAGGAGTGACGAATATACGGCATAAAAAAAATGTATCCCGTTTTATCCAACTCATAAGTGTCCCGTTTTGTCCAACTATGACACTTTTCAAAACAAACATGGCTGATGCCGAAACGTGAAAGGAAAATTAGATAGATTACACATGAGAATGTTCGTTAATAAATGCTTAATCAAATGTAATACTCACTGGAATTGTATTCCCATATATGTAGGCAGTATAATCTAGAAAACAACGCATGTAAATGTAGAAAGTTCCAAGAAATCAGAGTAAAAAAGTTCTAAGAGCTACAACTTTCCATCAACTAGTGATCTCGAGGCGGGACGAACTGAGAATGGTGTAATGACGGCCGAGAACAAGTTTCTGTCCTCGTCCGCTCGATAGCAGTACTAGACAGGTCCCTAGGCGACGTATCCCGTTTTGTCAGACTATCCCGTTTTATCCAACTTTCCCCTATCAGTTACATGACATTTAATTGTGAGAAGGAAAATTTAATACAATCGCACTGTTGTGTTAGAATGAAGAAAACCATATGTTGAAATGTGTATACAGTTGGAAGTCGTTAAAAAAAACATCAGTCGAATTAGATGACGTTCATTATGGAGGAATGACCTTCTCAACCCACGCGATTTCAAAAGAATCTTTCTCTTGTTGATAGTTGTATAAAAGTTAATGTCAAGATCTCGAGAGCATATTTTTCCTTTCAGTGTTTTGAAGAGAAACGGTGAGAATGGATCTCAGGAACATAGATTTGAATAACTCTGGTAAGTTTCATTAGTAAACATATTTCTTTAAACTTTTAATACTAAAGTTATACTTTTATTATTATTATTATTATTATTATTATTATTTGAAATGTAATTGAAAATTTGTAAGTATATTTTTAACCGAAAATAAAAGTTTCTTTTCCTAATTTTCAGACGCTGGACCATCCACATCCAAGAGATATTTTGATGAATTATACATTGATGAGGAATCTACACCTATAAAAAAGCGAAAGTTATGTATGCGAGATGACGGTGATGATGATGATGATGTTGATGAAAAAAAAATCAGGTGAGTTATGTTTTTATTAGTTTATAATTTTTTTAAAAAAACAAGAATTTGATTTAATTTTTAAAAAATTTAAAAAAAAATTCTAAATATATAGTTAATCAAGAATAACGATCCAAAATATTTCATCTGGATTCGTCTGAAGATGTTGAGAAAGTGAAATACAGTCAATTTTCTGTTAATTTGGGAAAAAATACAATTGTGGAACTTAAAGAGTTCCACAACTCCTACTACATTAGATTTTCCAGAATCAACCCCGAAACGATGGATCCGAAGAACCGATTCAACATGCCATTGAATTTGTTAAATGATTTAAAAATAGCATGCTGTGCATTGAGCAAGCACATTGGCAAAAATAAATAAATAAAGCATGCTATTATCAATATTAATTCCTTAATGTGACGCTAAAAATTATAGAGTGAGAAATTAAAAAAAATAAGACTTTTTTCTCTTAATAATAAATTATATGAAACACTTTCATATTTTAACTTTTATATGTATTGATATTTTTTTTAAGAAATTATGTCTATTTTTATAGTGCAAAGAAATTTTTTTAATAGAGTTGATTTGTTCTACAATATTCAATAATTTTGAGAAAGATTATTATTATTATTATTATTATTATTAATACATATATTTTTTATATTTAGGTTTTATAACTTAATGGTTTTTCTGCCACCTCTCTTATAATATATAATGATAAAAAAATTGAAATAGTTTATGTATTTTTTTTATTTTAATTTTTAATTAAAAGTAAAGTTTTTTAAATAAAATTTTATGTTGTTTACATAATTAAAAAAGAAATTATAGTGCAGTTTCATGTAAAAGGGGGTTTTGTGTAAAATATTATTTGAATATATGTACTAAGTGTCCTCGGTTTTTATATAATTAAAAAGAAATTATGTTGCAATTTCGTGAAAGAGCCCAAGCTTATCGTGGTTTTGTACGCACTTTGCGTGCAGATGCGACCAATTACATAGATCCAGAAAGGTTGTTCAATGATTCGAGGGATATAATATACAATGAGATAAACAGGGCTAATTTGTTAAGATTGCGGCTTTTAATATGTATTTGCATTACTTTCCAAAAAATTATACACGGTGATATTTTAGAAGAAAAACAATTTTATTTCTGCTCTAAAGCAGAGAGAATTTTATCCCCTCTTACAATCAATTCTAAAATAGATAACATGTTTAGAAAAATCTTTGAATCAATTGATTCTTTTGTACGTAATGGGAGTGGGTGGGTTATAAAAAATATAGAATATATCGACATTAATTTGGGAAATTATAGGGGATTTAGAGGAGGATGCAGTCATGCAATAAATCTCCCTAACAGATTAAAAAACAAAAAATCGTTGTTAAATATTCGCTGTCATGACAACAAATGCTTTCTTTATTGTGTGGCTTCTAAACTTTTTCCCGCGAAATTTCACAAAGAAAGAGCAAACAAATATAAAAAACATATCAAATATCTGAACACGAAAGATATAACTTTCCCCGTTAAACTCTCCGATGTCTATAAATTTGAAAAAAAAAATAATTTAACTATAAATATTTTCGGATTTGAAGAAAATGATGTTTATCCTTTATACATAAGTAAAACTTTAAAATCTAAATACCCTGTTATTGATTTGTTGTATTACGAAAAACATTATTTTTTAATTACTCATTTTAGCAAATTTTTAAATTTTAAAAGAGGTATTTATTATTTTTGTGGCAACTGTCTTAATGGTTTCCAGCGGAAATATACATTAATCTCTCACACTCAGTTATGTGAAAAGCAAAAACCACAAAATTTGAGTCTTCCATCTAATTTTTTCTCAAATTTAATGCGATAGCCAAAATGCTTTATCATCCGTTTGTAGCCTATGCTGACTTCGAGTGTGTTACTTCTAAAATATCGACCATTTTACCAAACGCCGACAAAAGTTTCACTTGTCCATTTGAAAAACACATCGCATGTAGTTATACTCTTATTGTTTTGGATATAGATGATAAAATTGTTTTTCATGAATTTTTCTGCGGAGTTAATGCTGTAACAAAATTTTTAAATACGTTAAAGAGTGTATGCATCAAAGTAATGAAAAAAATCATACCTATGAATACAAATTTAAGGGAGGAATATAATGAAAATATTTGTCATATTTGTCGAAAAGAATTTGATGTGGGGGATATTAAAACCAGAGATCACTGCCACTGGTCGGATGGTTATATTCGTGGTTTAGCTCACCAATCTTGCAATGTGAACATGCGTGCGACTTATTTTCTTCCTGTCATAATTCAGAATACTAAGAATTATGACAATCATTTAATTTTAAAGCATATTCCTGAAAATTATGCTCAGAATGTTTATATAATTCCTGTCAATGTAGAAAAGTTCACGATGTTCACATTAGATTCTATAAAGTTTTTAGACTCATTCCAGTTTTTAGATGCTTCCCTAGAATCGCTTGTTGAAAATTTAATAAAATCAAATCATGATTTTAAAATATTTAATCAGTTTTTTCAAAATGAAAAAAATAGAAAAATGTTATTGGGGAAAGGGATATTTCCATATTCCTATTTTGATTCACTTCGTATTTTAGATGAAGTAGGGTTACCACCAAAAAGTGCGTTTTACAATCGCTTTACTGAGAGTGATATATCCGATCAAGAGTATGAGCATGCTTCTGCCGTATATAAAACTTTTGGGTGCAAAAAATTTTCTGATTATTTAGAAATTTACCAAAATTGTGATGTTGTTTTGTTAGCTGAAGTGTTTACTTCCTTTCGACGTACCGCCATGAATTATTATAAACTTGATCCGATACATTTTGTCACTAGTGCAGATTTAACATGGAATGCAGGTTTAAAATTAACTAAAATAGAACTTCAGTTATTTAAAGACGTGAATGATTACATAGGGATTGAAAGTCAAATGAGAGGCGGTATTTGTTTTTTGGGGAAAAGGCACGCAATCGCCAACGATCCATACATTCCTGAAACTTATAATCCTCACATGGAAAATAGTTATATTATAGCACTTGACGCCAATAATCTTTACGGTTTTCTGATGGTCCAAAATTTACCATACGGTCACTTTAGATGGCTCACGACATCAGAAATTGAAAGTTTTAATATTTTGGAAACAACACCTAACTCACTGGTGGGATATTTCCGGGAAGTTGATTTGGATTATCCAAGAGAATTGCATAATATTCACGACGACTAACCTATGGCTCCTGAACACTTGAATATCACATATGACATGTTGGCTCCGCATGCTAAAAAATTATGTGATTCGCTGAATTTTAAACATGTCCTTCCATGTAAGAAGTTAACACCAAATTTTTTTAGAAAAAAAGACTATATTTGTCATTATTTAAATCTAAAGTTTTATGTAGAACCCGGTTTGAAAATAACAAAAATCCATAAAATTTTAGCTTTTTCACAGAAACCTTGGCTTAGACAGTATATAACTTTCAATAATGAAAAAAGGAAAGAGGCAACAAATGAATTCGAAAAAAAAAATTTAAGAAAATGAATAACAGGTTCTGTGGTAAAACGTGCATGAATATCAGGAAGAGAATAAACTTGCGTGCAGCTTTTAATGTAGAACAGTGTAAAAAATATTTGGCAAGCCCAAGTTTGGAATATTTTGAAATTGTTAATGATTTTCTAACTTTGTTTAAATGTAGAAAAACGAATTTGATTGTAGATAAACCCATGTACGTTGGTTTTACTGTTTTAGAACTTTCAAAACTTAAAATGTATTCTTTGTATTATGATTATTTTAAAAAAATTTATAATGAAAATTGTACACTATTGTATACAGATAGTTTTTTTTTTTAATGTTAAATGTGGAAATGTATACAATGATCTTAAAATGTATTTTCATGAAATTTTAGATTTAAGTAATTACGACGAAAATCATCACATGTTTGATTCAAAAAATAAGGGGAAACTCGGTAAATTAAAAAATGAATATTGTTTACCTATAAAAGAATTTGTTGGGTTAAAATGTAAACTTTATTCAGTGGCTTATGGGGGTAGTGTAAGAATGAAGGCTAAAGGCATAAAAAAAAGTTCTTTAAGAAATTTAACCCTTGATGCATAAAAAAAATGTTTTAAAAAATGACACTTTTACTCGCCATAAACAATGTTCAATCATTTCTAAGAATCACACAATTTTTACAATTGTTCAAAATAAAATTAGTTTGTACTCATTTTATGACAAAAAATTCTTATTAAATAATTCAATTGATTCAAGATCTTACGGTCATTTTTTGAACACCTACGAAGAGGAAAATGAAGAACAATGAAAAGTAAAGAATAGAATTTTATTGGATTAAAATATAAACTGTATTCGGTTAAAAAAAAAAAAAAAGTTTCTTAATTTAAAACTTTCTTTCCTTTAAAAGTTTCTTATTAAATAATTCAATTGATTCTAGATCCTATGGGCATTTATTGAACACCTGCGAAGAGGAAAAACGAGGAACAGCGAAAAAATAAATAAGTAAAAAAAAAAGGATCAAGTTTTGCAAATGGGGTTTTTTCCTCAAAAACTCAAATACATTGCAATGCGCGATCGATTGTGTCAAATCATTTTTGTTTGAATCAAATAGATAACACAAATTTGTGTTTACCAAAAGATTTATTCAATGAATTAGTAAGACTAGGATCAACTTTTGTCAACTTACCTTCCTTTCACTTTGAAGATGACTTTCTCCAAGAGAATGTCGAAAGATTTCCTGAACATCTGAAATATGACAAAACTTATTCGAAACAATTTGTTGTTTGGGTGAAATCACTGAGTGAAGAACGTTTGAAGAACTATACATATTTTATAACACATTTCATTAAAATAAATTTTGTAGTTGATAATGGCAGTGTGAGACGTCCTGTACATTTGTGTACTAAATGTTTTAAATTGCACATACTTGTTTTTCCTCATTATTATAACCCAGATCAATGTAGAATTTTCAGAGAATATCATCATCAATATGTTTTTGATATATCAAAGATAAGAGAAAATATTTTATCTATGTGGCATCAATATTGTAAACAAGTACCACTTTTCCAAATAGCCGATTGCGATGTGTGTGAAGATATGTTAGGCCCATCGGCTCATAATTGTCCATACCACTATCCGGTAGATGATGATGATGATGAATTTATATGGTGTATGCGTTGTTTTGGATCAGGATTTATGAGCAAATTTACGATGAGCGAAATTATCAATGTTTCCAATTTATTGTAAAAAGATTTTTTTAATTTCTTTATCTATAATATATATTGAGTATAAATATCTAAATCCGTTATATATATTGTATACTGCTTTTTGTGCAAATTATTATTATTATTATTATTCATAATGTTTTAATCATGTGAATGATTTTTGATATAATGTTTATAAAAAGTCAATTAACGTGTGCGTGTGCTTTTTGTATAAATATTTTTGATATTATTAATTTAGCAATCATGAACTTTTGTGAATTTTTATGGTTTTTTATATATATGCAAAATGTCATTTTATATCTGCTTTTGTATGTTTTATATATATTGTAATCTTTTTTTTCTTTGTATGTAAAATAAAGAAAGGCCGAACAGGACAATGGTTTTTCTGAGATTAGGAGAAATGTAAAATTATATCGTTTTCCTGTCTCAGGAGTTAACTGTTGGAAATATTAAGATAGGGAAAAATAAAGCTCTACAACCGAGTTACTACCGTGAAGTACAGGAAATAAACAACAGACAATAAAAGAAGCAGAAGAAGAAGAAATACAGGAAAAAAGTGAGTAAAAATACATTTATTTATTTTTATGTTTTACTCTTACACATAAAGAATATTTTTATAAATGACAATTATTTAATTAAAATAAAAGTATAACATTCCATTAAAGAAACAAACAAATCCATTTTCAAGAAAATGTATGCAGCTCATATACAATTTCGTCGTCCGCTAAAACAATAAAGTATCCAATTTTGTTGTTTTTTAACTGCTCGTCATTAATTTCATCAGTTTGCTCGTGATAAGATTTTCCGTCCAGCACACAATCTAAAATATGGTCATAAAGTTTGGGTGAGAATGAATGGGTAAATAACATATCGCCTAAACTATTAGACAATAAAAACAAATAACCAAACTTCTTGTTTGTTTTCTTCATATGAATATATTTTATAATTTCTGAATTGTTCAATATCTTAAAGTAAACTTTTTTTTCATCAGAAGTTTTCAAATCTCTAGCTTTTCGGAGACACTGGTGTACTTGTTCAAAAAGCATACCGTGAAGATAGGTAAAAGGTCCGTTTTCGTGCTCAGAATCAGACAGGAAAAATCCATAACGTTCCATATTAAGCCGATGTGATTCATCTATTGAGTTACTCAACTGGATTTCATATTAATTAAAGCAAGGCAGGTCTGCTTCTTTAAATGAAACACGTGACAACACGGCGACAAATAAAATTTTGTTTTGACGAAATTTTTAATAAAAAGTTCATTGTACTTCCTGTTTCGAGGATGTAAGCTTTTTAAATCTTTTTTTCTCACACTTTGATAGAGAAAACAAAGACAGAAAAACCCACACGTGGTGGATAGATCGTCTTGGAAACAGCAATTATTGTATCTAATCGCACTGCTGTTTTTTTTTCATGAAACGTATCATATGTCGGTTTCTTGGGGGTAAACCATAACTGTCAAAATAGTGAGCGGTGTTTTCAGAAAAATATATAGAAATCCAATGACTCCCAGGCAAAAACTTTGAATCTAAATTCACAATAAATGCGTTGAAACGCCCCTTTTTCTTCGATAGAGTATCACAAGAAAACACTCCGCAGAATTCTTTTTTTAAATGCATTTTTTACAAGCATCATATCTAGATTTATATCCGATGTTCTTTGAAATTGTAACTTGGGCTTGTGCACCCACATCCACAGATGTAGTTAAATTATCATGATATCCAGCCGTGTCTTTAAAAAATAATGAAGCTCGATACATTGTTTCCTGCGAGCTCTTTGACGAAAAGAGCAAACTTTCGATAAATGCTCGATATGCATAGTTTGCTTGTGAAGCTATTTGCTTATCATTAAAAAATACAGCACATTCTGAAAATAACGTGTTTAAAAAGTAATTAATCGGTGCAACATGGTCCGCGGCATCCAAATCAGCACCATTTTTTTTTTTTTTTTTTTACTTGAAGCTGCAAAGTTGTGTGTAACAAATCTAAATAATGTTCACCGTTTCCACTAATGTAAAATTCCATAGGTGTTTTTTCTGAGAGCGAAGCTACTGGGTGCACCTCCAAAAATGTAGATGAATCGATCGCCAACTGAATAGCGGCATTATTAAATAAATCTAATTCACTTTTAAGAAATGCCATGTTTTTGTTATCACCCATTATGAAAAAATATCACGCCTTGCAACTTGCAGCGTTTGCTTTGTGAATGATTGACTTGTCTTTTGCGTTTTCTTTTTATACTTTTTTTGCCGCTACCATGTTGATGTAATTTATCAATCAAGTCTTTTTTAACTTTAGAGGATGTTTCACGCAATCTGCTACGGGTAGAATCTCTAAAATACACTCCGGAAGCAACATCACTAATTACATTTTTCCCAGTATTCAACAAATGCTTTCCTAAATAAATTGTTGCTTTTATTGCAATCGGTTGGAGGTATCTACGCAAATCTCCAAAGAAACCATATCCTCTTTGGTGTAAAACACCATGAAAATAAGGACCATTTCCTCCTCCCACCTGGGAACAGTAGTAGGCCTCGCAGTCTTTTACGTTGAGATGCATATTTGCAAGAATAAAGATTTAAACTGGATTTCAATGCTTTTTATAGTTTTTTCCGACGGAAAGATAACACTGCTAATGTCTTTCCTCCTGTAAAAGTGATGTTGTCTCCAACTAGATTTAAGTTCGATTTCTATTGTTTCAATGAAATTTTTACGAAGTGGAAAATATAAAGGAGCGTCATAATGTTTCACAATTTGATCTTGTTTCTCATTGACAGTAGGTATTGCACGTAAAAGTGGTGCAACAGTGTCTCCTACATAATGAGAAACAATGATATCTGTATATAAAAATATTTCCGTGATACCACCGTCAATCTCCAGTGCATAATTACTCGTGTAACTTCCATTTTTGAATGTTCCAGTGCTGATAAAACCTAACATGTCTGCTAATCCTTTGCTAAAAGAAATT
This sequence comes from Salticus scenicus, assembly GCA_963930645.1. NCBI lineage: Eukaryota > Metazoa > Arthropoda > Arachnida > Araneae > Salticidae > Salticus > Salticus scenicus. The sequence goes on from OZ005648.1 coordinate 240,776,576, forward strand.
TCATGGTTTTTTGGCACTTCCAATCGAACTTTTAAATCGGATTTCTGCTCCAATTTTACATATTTAAATTCTTCAAATAATCTTTTTGCTGTTTTATACATTCCCACATTAATTGTCAAATTTTCTGTGTAACTCACAACCTTTTTTGTCATGTAATACTCTTTAAATTCTAATTGAATGTGTTCTCCAGGTATTATTGGAAGTAAAGGATTCACTTTGTATTTATGTGAACCACTCAATGAACAATTTTCTTTCATGTGTAACTTTTGCATTAGAGAATCGGATTTTCCTTTTGAAAAATGTAGTACAGCAATTTCCGATATTTTGATTTCCACTTCATTTTTAGTGGGTCGATAATCGAAAATTAAGTAATCTTGCAATCCAAAAAGTTCAATATTAGCATTTAAAATTTTGAAAACATCTTCATTTTCATCCTTGAATTTACTCGGTTTTATGCGGTTAAATATTAACATGTGATTACTTATACTCTGGGGATTTTTATTAATTATAGTAAAACTATGCGAAGTTAAACTTTGTTGAGATGGTCTAAATTTATAAACGTTCGAAGTGTTAATAACAGTATTCTCATTCGGTAAATGTAACATGTATAATAGTTTTGAGCCGGAATCTTTTTCAATCATTAATTCATATCCGTCATTTATTTCAATGCGTAATGCGGAACCATTATCCTGTACTATAAACTTTACAGATGATGATTCGGTATTTATTTTTTTCTCAATTTCTTTATTAATGATTGTCCAAAATTCTTCTACATTTTCTCCCACTTTATCGGGTAATTCTATGGTATATTTCATCACATCAGTAGGCAACATTTCCTACCTTACTAATGTAACCGAATAACTATTATTATGATGTCCCACATTGAACCAACTTCTAGGCATAAATACCTCTGTGAGTGCTACTTCCCATTCACCAGATAATGCAATTGGAGAAAATAACTTTGTGCGATAGGAAGACTGTGTATTTTCTGGAAAATAATCCATACTAGAGTTGCTCGGAAGAGTTACATAAAATTCGTCTAGGATTTGATCCATGATGATTTCACCCACGAATTAAAACGATTGTCATGCCCAGACCATTTAACAAAATACTCTTTATTTTTTCCCTTTCCTCTCGTTTTTAAATTTTTTTCTATTCTCCAATAGTCATTTGCATCTTTTATCACTTTCTGAATTTCTTCCTCATAAAATCTACGTTTTAAAATTTCCTCCTTTAGGTGATTGGTGATTGGTGATTGGTGATTGGGTTTTACGTCGCACTAATGCTGCGCAGATGGGCAATTGGCGACGGTCTGGGACACACCCCTAGAGGTGGTCCGGAGACATGCCATCACAATTTTGATCCTCCACCCTCCTTTAGGACTTTTAACACATATGTAGGAGGGTTTGTAGGCTACCGCTCGTGAATGATAAAAATTTCTTCGGTCCAGTTTGGTAGATAACCTTTCTGGAATATTTTTTTCGCCTTCGATATTCTAACTTGATCGTTCATGTTAAATTTAAAGTCTTTTTCTTTCTTATAACCATATAACTTTTGAAAAACAAAAGGTGCCAATTCCGGTGTGACTTCGGCGGGAGCCAATCCTGTACTGCTGTGTTTCGTGGAATTATAGCTTTTTAAAACAGAATCTAAAATATCGATGTATTTATATGAATTTCTGTAGGTAAAAATACGATATAATTTTGATTTTAAAGTTCGATTAAAACGTTCAACGACTGAAGCTTTGTGTTCACTTTGAGAAGAATAATGCCTTATTTTGTATTTTTTAAATAATGCTTGTACCTTACTGTTGTAGAACTCTTTTCCTCGATCAGAATGAATTAGATGCGGCGATTGTTTTAATTGAAATAATAGTTTTTTAAGGCTTTGACAACAGTATCAGAAGTTTTATTTTTAATCGGATGGTGTATGCATATTTAGAAAAAACATCTATCGCAGTCAGCAAATACTTCATTCCTTTGTTATATCTCGACAATTTTGACATGTCCGCTAAATCAAATTCTATGAGTTCCCCTATACCATACGACAAAACTTTTCGACGTTTAAACTTATACCTCGTTGGTTTATGTAAAGTATAAGTATCTTGAGTCATTAACCATGCTTTAATTTTTTCTGCTGGTAAACCAGTCGCTTTTGACAGTTTTAAGATGCCGCCAAAGGAAGCTGGATTTTTTATGTCATAATAGTATTTTTCTAATACTCTAACCACTTCTTCATCGGAGAATGGCTTCTCCGATGGCTTCTCCGATGATTCCTTTAAATCATTTGATTTTGTTGGAAACAAAGAATGACTTCTGCTTTTCCTGAGTTTTGAATCACGTTTAATACTCGAAAAAACTTCGTCTTTGTTATATGGACTTGAAATACTTTCCGAGAGAAAATCATCCTCGTCGGACTTTATATAAGGGATTTTCCCTTGTAATTTGGATAAAGCAGACTTATTAGCAATCCATGTTCTCGGTATATTTATTTCCGACATTGCTTTTAAAAACAAATCAAAATGGTTCGGTTCTACTAGAGATTTACTATTTCGAAACAAATAAGTAAAAAAAATCAATCACGCTTGAACCTTTTACAGATTTATTTCCCAGTGTCAGTTCTCCTTCAGAATTCCAAAAATAATTTCTCGTTTTCAATTTTTCGACAATCATCGGTACAATTTTTTTTTAATCTGTTGGGAGTTGATATCAATATGTCCTTCATTATGTTATCATATTTGTCCGAATTTTCAAAAATTTCATCAGAATTTTTAACAGTTTGCTCCTGTTTATCATTTTCAGAAATTTGATTATTTTGAACAGTCACAGGTATTGGTTCTGGAGGGGCGTGAACAGTTTTTTGATATCTCATGATTAGTTGTCCTAGAAGCTTTGCTTTCATATCATCAGGAATTTTTTTACGATCTAATAACGCTATAATTTCATCTTCCAGTCTTAATTCGGGATTTTGATACTGGTGTGAAGAAATCAATTCTTCTGGGATAAGTGCCACTCTTCTTGCCATAATTCAATATGGGAGAAAATAATAAAAATAATAGTTCTATTTTTTTATAATTTTATCACCAATTACTCTGCCAACTAAACCTGCTAAAGCTGATAGTATTGCAGGAGCTAGAACAGGTAAGAATCCACCAGACTGATTCACTAAAAGAGCCTTTTTCTTACGAACACTTATCGATCGTTTGGAAAGTTTTCGTATAGTATCCTTATATCTTTTCAGCCTTTTTGTATTTACCGGGAGATGTCCCGCCAAAATGTTCAAACAAATTTCACACAATGCAGATACTTGAGAATTACTCGCTATGCGCAAAAGAGCTCGTTTTTGTAGTGGCGGAGCTCTCGCCAATATATGTAGAAAGTAATGATTTTTTTTTTTTTTTTTTTTTTTTTTTTTTTTTTTCATTTTGGTAAATATAACCAGTAAATCCCTTCGTCTGTAGGAAAAAGGTTTCCGCGTAAACGGTATTCTTCTTTTGTCTGAGGATGCAAGTCCACAACTAAATATGAAAATTGGTTTTTTGTTGCTTTTATATAGCATCGAGAAAATATTTGGTATTTTCCGGACATAACTGACGTCCCAAATAATGAAACTGAGCCACATCTCTAGAATTTTTAAATAAAATAATATAATGAGAATTTAAACTAATATCTCGCATTACTGAAACTCTCGGAAACAAATTTTGCAATAATAAAATGACACTGATGTTACATTGATGAGAAACAACTGTGAAAATCTCTGCTATTTTTTCATTTAATCGATGCATATGATCATCTAATATTATGAGATCATCAGTTTCAAATGTGTTAGGTAAACCACATACAAATTCTATATCAGGTTCTTCATGCATCCATTTAAGTGGATATAGATAACACCATTTTACCCGTTTAATTTTAGAACCATAAATATTCTGTCGAATCATTTGACGAACAAGAAATGATTTACCAACTTGAGTCGGTCCTACAACTAGACAGGTAGAAGGATGTTTTAATTCAAAAAACGTCGCAAAAATCCACAAAAAAAAAAAAAAATCTCTAGACTTATTTAACTATATTTCGTACAATATCGATATAAAATAAAAACATAAAAGAAAAAAATTCCATGTCATCTTTCTATTTATTCATTCAAAACTAAATTCAAATTAGAAAGCGACACCTATTGTGTGTGTATGTATATTCATCGCAAGGTTTCATTAGATTCTCAAAAAACACCCATCCACAACTTGGTGCCAGCCACACTGTGGATACAACTACACTCTGGACGCAAACAGCATAACCCGAGTCGTGTGTCCAATACTTGCAAACAGAGAAAACTTTCACTTTTCTCCTACCCACGCTCTGTTTCCAGCCACACTGTGGATCCAGCCACACTGTGGATGCAACCACAGCGTGGATGTAACCAGAGACGACTGTCCGATACTTGCAGTCAGCGAAAAGTGTCCAATAGTTCATCAGACAAATACTACTCAACAAATATAACTACTTAGATAAAAATATCTTACAGGAAAGAAGATTATTCGTTACAGGTTGCATGACATTATCCCTATACGCTTTTTTTTTCTTTTTCTTTTTCTTTTTCTTTTTTTTTTTTTTTTTTTTTTTAAACGGGAAAATTTGCATGAAAAAAAATAATAATCTGAAGAATTTTTCATTATTAATTAAATTTACAAATTTTAAGCTAGAATATTTTCCCATTTTTATCCCGTTTAGCGGATAGAAAATATTAAAATTCTTTGGAGATAGATTTCTTTATTATTATCATTATTAAATATTCAATTAAAACTCGGATTTTCTAATTCGTATTTCTGCATAAATCTGTATGTTTCAATATTTGTAAAAATAATGTTGCCTAATGTTAAAAATCCAAAGCATTTTTTTTTTTTTTCTATAAAAGCTTTAGAAAGGACTGTGATTTTTTTTTTCTCTTGGGCCATACCTATATTTCATAAGATACTGTAAACCATAAACAATTTTATTTCCAGTGTATAATGACTAAGCACTGTGATAAGTTTCCTAATATTATAAAGTTTCTTAATTCTTAAACATTTTTAAGATCCTAATCTAAACAGTGAAGAAAATAAGTTCTTGAATGATTTTTCTTTACAATATATCATGATTAATCTCAACTGCTTAGTAAAAATATGTGATTTCCTTTAACAATATTACTAAATTTGAATTAACTCTTCTAACACCAACTTAAAACTGAATTAAATTGCTTAATCATAAATTGAGCCGTTTCCTTTAAAAGCTTTACTAAATATATATTAGTACTTTTATAACCTAATGAACTAAACAGATTAATAATGAATTAGGTATGTCGTTTTATTTAAAACTATTATTAAATTTATATTAGTATTTTTATCAACAAACTAACTCTATAAAATTATTCAATAAGGCGGGTTGTATTCTTTGTTTAAATGATAAAAAAAAAAAGTAATAACTTAATCTGTCAGTAAAAAATGGATAAATAAATAAATAAGTTTCATGAATTTAAAAATAATTCTAGATATTAGTTTAAAACGATTAGGCCATAATAAAATAATAATAATAATAATAATAATAATAATAATAATAATAATTCTATGTGTTCCTGTAAAAAACTATAAGTTTTAGATTCATCAAAATCTATACAGTTTTTGTGACAGTGACCTATAACAGATATAGAAATTTGCAGCTCAATCGAATAAAGCATTTAGACGGCATCACACTTTAAATAATTTTAGCCTATATGCCATAATGATAAAGAATTTTTCATTGTGTCCCTGAAAAAAGAAATAATAATAATAAATAAATAAAATAGAAAAAACTATTGCTAGATTCACCAAAATCAACAGAGTTCGTGCTACGTAACAACTTTCATCTCATTTCAGTGAAGAGTTTAGACGCTATCGTGTTCACTCACTTACACACATACACGCATCACCGCAAAAATGAACTCATGGGACCTCAAAGCGTATAGATAAATCAAAGTCTTAAAGTCTAATTTTTGTCATGATTACAATACTTCCGTTACATATGTATGTTCGGAAAGTAAAAAACAAATATTAACAGGAAGTACGAACTTGGAATTCAAAAACTATATCATACAGAAATACTATTTGAGATAGTCAGTATACTAAATATCAAATAATAATAATAATAATAACACTACTACTACTAATAATAATAATAATAATAATAATAACATTACTACTACTACTAATAATAATAATAATAACATTAATAATAATAATAATAATAATAATAATAATAATAATAATAATAATAATAATAATAATAATAATAATAATAATAATAACATTACTACTACAAATAATAATAATGCCGTAAAGATTATACAATTTGGAAAAATTATCCCTTCTTCAAGTTAAAGCACATATCTGTGTAACACAAGAGACTAAACATTCCAGTTTATATGCAGTCTTACTTTTATATTATTTGCAGGTATTGTATAAGTGCAACAGTGTGGTATACAACAACAACATTACCTAACTGAATACGGAAAATAATCTTGTCATGAGATGTAGATTTTTATTACTTTCACCGTATTTTTACAAAGTTTTTATTGTGTAAAATTTCATAAATATCTTCAAGTAAATCCATTTCTGATAAATCTGAATGCACAAAATTGAAGGGACATTACAAATGACAAATTATCTAACATCGCATATATATATGTTTGCTATTAAAATAGGGCATTTAGATAAATTATAACTAAGTCTCTGATTACACTGAAACGATATTATAATAAACACAGAAATAATTTCTATTTATTTGAAAAAAATAGTTATACGTTAAAAAAAAAAAAAAAAAAAAAAAAACAATGAAATAATTTTTCGAGATGCTGACTACATCAATAAATCTAAGAACAAATTTATCGACAAACTGACTAAAAACAGAAGAAGTGAAAGAATAAATACTTCTGAAGAAAAATTGGTTTAGATTATAGATTTTTCTAACTAGAGACTTTAACTATCTATTTATTGTCTTCGTTAATGTGATGTTAGGGGCTTTAAAACAATTTTATCTTTATGTCGATCAATATGAAAAATTAGATAAAATATTTTATCGCTTTTCATTTCTTGCTTGCAATTTAGAGAAAGTGATTTTTCTGTTGAACATTTTCGATTTTAAATATACTTAAAAAAAGAAAAAATATTTTCTGGTGTAAACATCTCATTTCAAAAGTATTGACTTAACTTTATGTGATTATCTAGATTTGTAATTATATTTATCAAAAGATAATTCGTGGAATGCATAATATAAAACAACAATAAACTGGAATTTGGTGTTATTCTGATATAAATAAAATTCGGTATTCTTTTATGCTAATCCTGATATTTCTATTATTGGATTAACATTTCAATATACGAAATTATTTCTATTTCAAGGGTACAATTTATCTCTTTTTATTTGATACCGTAGAAAGTGATACTGATAAATAAAACTGTAAAAATTTCTATAGTTGTTTTCAATTGAGTTATACTTAAGACATGAAACTAGCATCATCTAAAGATCAATGATTATTTATTTGAGACAACTAACTTTAATAGTATTGTGTCAAACAGGAAAAAAAGCAAGCTGATTCACAGACAAAAATGCATTCAAACTATTTCCTACCTTGATTCTCATAATCGCTCTGCATACATTTCGCTATGATACAAGAATTCATACTTATGCAAATAACAAAGATCAAATAATATGAACATCATACTAAACTTTTCGAATAACATAAGTAAAATCGGTGGAAAGTACCGCTGTTATCAAAAGCATTTTCGAGGAAAAAGCCATTTTTCATCAGATACACTAGAAAAAAGCAATGCACATCCATATAATAACAGTCCTTTTGTAATTTTATTTCCTTTTTATTCTTAAATCATGTACTAATAGAGTATTTAGCGATGAAAATAAAACACACACACAAATATCAATGTTTTCGTAAAAATATGTGTATTCCAATGGGTGTAGAAGGTATGCATATAGTGACCGCATCAGATTTTTCTTTTTTTTTTTTTTTCATGTGTATTGCTAAACATTAATTGCAAAAATAGCACTCCAAAGCACAGAATTAAAAAATGCTTTTACGTGCTTGCCAATATCCTAATTATAAACTAGAAGATTTTTAGTACACGCCCCTATTTTTTCCACACCAGTATATTTTTAGAGTATTTTTCTCCAAATTTCAATATGATTAAATAAGAAGAAAAACACTCAAATAATGTACTGGTGTGGAAAAAGGGGCTTGTATTAAAATATCTTCCGGTCCATGATTAGGATGTTGGTAAGTATATTTTATTTTTGTTCTAAGTTTAAGTAAATTTACTTGCGTTTATAGTTTTTCATGAAAAATATTTAGTAGAGAATACTTTCACATCGAGCTACTTGACAGATAATTTTGATATAAATCGAAGTATTTTACTGAAATTTTAAAATGAACTTTAAAACATAGATATATATTTAAATGAATAAATAAATAAATAAGTTGAAAAGAAAAAGAAAAATGTGGCGTTTACCAACTACTGACTGTTCAATAAATTTCCTAAACTCTGTTTAAAAAAAAAAAAAAAAAAAAAAAAAAAATGTAAATAGAAAAAACTTTAACGTTTTTATTTTAATTTTTGTACACTACTTACGTTAGATAGATACTGTTTAATTTAGGGCATAAATTAGCTTACAGATTTTATCCTGGGTTCATTGTAAGTACGATGTTTTGTTTATTGTTTTTACATCCTTTTGTTTAAAAAAATACAAGTATTTTTACTATACAAAGGCTATTTTTCACTGTTTCTATTATGTTTTACATGAAATACAATCGAATTTTTTTAACTAGAATATCTTTTATCTCATTTGCCCTTCATTTTTCAGCCAATTTTGTAGTTTATCCGCGATTTGCATTATACGCGGTATCCATGCCACTCAATTCAGAGGATAATCGGGAATTTACTGTAGTATGTCCTGAAAACATAAAGAGAATTTTTTTTCATGATGAATTTATTTGTATCTGTTAAGTGTACTAATGAATTTATTTGATTCTGGGCTCAGACAGTTTAAAATGGTTGTAAACTAAACTAAAATATATGCGTTGTCAATTCTATTGCAGAGGTGAACAGAAATCTATTCCTTTTTAAAAAAGAACACATTAATAATAAACATTAAATGACTTGTAAAAACATTTGCAAAACAATAATGTTTAATAGGAGTTATAGAATATGGGTACTTACAAAGATTATTAAGTAAATAAATTTAATATATTTATTTTGAAAGAAATATATTGAATTTTTAAATAAATGAATTATTATTTGAAAGAAAGAGTAATATTAAATAGATATTTAAGAAAACAAATTAATATTACTAGCAGTTATGAGTGATTTATTTTATGAAAAAATTTACAAAAAAGAATATATTGATTAAATAGAATTTTCGTCTATGATAAGGAAAATTATAAATAACCTATGTACACTTTGATCTTAATCAAAAGACACACAGGCAAAAATATAACCTATCTGCTAATTACAACTCAAGCACAAAATTAATAAATAGTTTTCTGCATTCAGTTTTAAGTTTATTTCCTGAAATTAGAAAGTTGCATGAATTACTCATATATAAACACTTCAAATATTTAACTGCATAACTATACATATATTAGAATTATAAGCATCACTAATCATATTTGAAAGCATAGATATTTTTTCTTAATAATGGAGACAAATTTCACAACAAAAATTTCATTTTATAATGATTATTTAATTCTATATATTATTTAAAAATACATAAACATAAATAAATATTCTGTATATTTTTCCCAATATCATACCAACTTACCTAAATACTTTTTTACGTACAAATATAATTGCCGTATTACTAACGGCAATATATATTTGTATGTGATATAACTAATATATAAGTTTAGGCAATATATAAGTTTGTATTGTCTACTTTACTAACCATGATAATTTTGCACAGCGAAAAATTTTTTTCTTAAATATCATTAAAGAAAAAATACATCAAAATTGAAGAAACAGTACTTTCTTGATCTCATTCGAGCAATTACTTCTTCTTTAGAATGAAACGTATGTATACATATACAAGATCTGTCCCGAAAGTAATACACCCATTTTTATTTTAAGACATTTATTGAACCGATTCGCACAATTACTCAATATTCTTCGAAATACGTCCTTTCTGCTTCAACACACTTGTTTCAACGCAATTTCCATGCTTTATATGCGTTCTGGAAGTCCGCCACAGGGATGTCTTTTAGTAACCTCGTCGTAGCCGCCTTGGTGCTCTCCAGGGTCCCCAAATGCTGTCCTTTGAGGGATTTTTTAATCTTCGGGAACAAAAAGAAGTCGGGCGGGAACAAATCAGGACTGTAAGGCAGATTGGGGAGCGTTGAGATGCCGGCCTTGGTCCGGTAGTCGGTCGTCAGGCGGTGTGACACGGAGCATTGTCATGGTGCAGCTTCCAGGAATTCTTGATCTCGCGCCTGACGCGGTTGACCCGTTGCTTTAGCCTTTTCAGTACTTCGAAGTAGAATTTGGCGATGACTTGTTGGCTAGGTGGAACAAATTCAAAATGGATACCCTCGGAATCGAAAAAAAAAAAAAAAAAATGAGCATCGCTTTGACCTGCGATTTGCATATTCTTGCCTTCTTTGAGCGTGGGGACAACGTCGTGTACCACTCTGCGCTCTGTCTTTTTGTTTCTGGGTCGTACAAGAAGATCCAAGATTCGTCAACACTTACCACATTGTCCAAAAAAGTCGGATCTATCTTGATTTCGACCGAGCACTCACACAAAGGTTCACTGAAACAGGCACTGTGATTCTGCAGAAGCTTGGATCCGACTGGTGCTGGTGGCGCTGTGTTCCCAAGACTCCACCCACCCTTCCGTGCAAGCGGCAACCCTGTGCGACGGATAATCGCGGTAGAAGAAAATCGGGCGCATTACTTCCGGGAAAGACCTTGTGTGTATATATATATATATATATATATAAGTGTATGTGTGTAACAGTTAAGCCTAAAATAGGCAGACATTTTTATGATTATTATTATTAAAAAAGCTGTTGATCTACTTTGAGTTGGAAAATTTCGTAAGCTAATATCTTCAAAACTAAAAATTTGTTGCATGCAATGTTAAAGTATGAACAGATTTCAGAGATTTTTTTTTTTTCTCTCTCTGTTTCTCAAAAAGTATAACATTTGTACAGTATTTAAAAAAATCATCGAAAAAATTTTCTATCTTTTTTTTTTTTTTTTTATGACCGACCTTCATTTAAATATGTGCCGATGCACGGAATTCTTCTGTTGTTTGCCGACAAACTTTTTGCTTTATTATAACTAAAGATTAGTTTGAATTTCTATGAAGATAAAATAAATGATACATATTAATATCATAAAAGCTTCGATAAATATTTTTTTTTTTTTTACAGATAAAAGAACACATAATGGGTATAAAAACAACATAAAATAAACTAAATAATTGGAGGAATTTTTATTTATTTTTTTTTTTAACTGCAAGCATATTCAGGTTATAAACACGCTGTTTAAATTAAATTAGTTAATCCTGTTAAGTTACTTCAAGCAATGAATAACAGGAAACTGAAGAAAATTCATAATTTTTCTACAAATAAAACAAAGAAAATAGAAAAAAAAATTGTTAGGAAAAAAGTGAAAATTGCCTCACTAATTGCCATCAATTACTATTCAGTGTTTTAAGTAAAAGGTCTAATTTCTTCTTTATTCACTTATGGAAAACGAAAGAAATAAAATTTGCTTTCCAATCTATAAAAACTCGTTGTCTAGCCGACTAATTATCCAAATAATTAGAGTAAAAAAGAACTGAGTGTAAGATGCGATAGAACCTTGCATTTTTATAAAAACTCAAACTTTAATACCTTAATACAATTATTACTATAAAAAAGGGGTGAAACTGTACAAGTTTTCTAAACATTTAAAGGTTACTATAATACATATTTATATGGAAAAAAAACATACTATTGTTTAAAATCAATTTTATTGCATTTTCAAAAAAAAAAAAAAAGAAAGAAAGAAAGAAAAAGAAAAAAGAAAGATTCTGTAATTTATACAACGTTATTTCTAAAAGAGTTATTTTTATACGTTAAATTATTTTTTGCGTACAGTTATTTTATTTACATAATTATTTATTTTTATTTTGTTTTATTTTATTTTTTTACAAAAAAGGCACTGTACTCATCAGTTTCCGGGGAAGAAATTTCATTAAAAGTTCTTTTTTTTTTTCATTATTATTATTAATTAAACAACTGTTTTTGCTTATAATTCGCTGTAATGGATTAATTAATACTCGCTTGTGAGCTGAAAACTTAAAAATGGCTCTTATCCAGCTGAGTAATATATAAAAATATGTTGATGAAGCAAAAGAATTACTTATTGTTATGAATATGTTGAAAAATTCCTATGAAGAGTAAAGAGTTTTTGTTTTTGTTTCCTTTCATGGTGAATGCAATAAAAGTATTTTGCTTAAAAAAAAAAGAATAAAAAAATTCAATGACGTACCCTTTTTCATAACAATAGTTCTTAGTATATAAAAAAGACGACAGGAAAAACGCGCTACACTAACCTCTGCATTTCTTTTCCTGTTTAAATACAATTTTTTGTGATACATATACGTTTTTGTTTGTGGCAGAATATCAGGCTAAAAATAACATCATAACTAAAAGTATCCGTATTTCCTTTTAAAAATTAAACGTCACATTATATTTCACTCACATTATTTTAAAGTAAACAATTTATTGTATGTTTTTTTACTATTATTGTTGTTACACTATCACTGTCTTTGCTGCTGCATGTGTTGCTTTAATATATATTTAAAGGAGGATTTAGGTTATAATTTTTTCTTGACTAAACTTGACTTTTTACTCATTTATTCATAATTTTTACTCGACTTACTATAATTTTTTAAAAGATGTACAAAGCTGAATGCGTTTAAATGGATGTGTTAAAATAAATGATGCTGCTGTTTATATATAAATGCATTTAAAGAACACCAAACTTTTAAATTCTACATCATTATTTTTAATTTAATTATTCCGTTAATTTATAACCTAAACTTTTTATGTTTTAATAAAAATAGGAAAATAAAATATATTCAAAATATATAATTATAAATAATATTAATTATATAATAATAATAATTTATCGTGCTTTACGGAACAAAACATTTGATTGGATTCTCAGTCTTTTTCGGTTTTATTTTCTAAAAATAAAAACATTGCTATTCAAGTGTTTATATACTTATGAAAGAAATAATTTTGTGTAGTTTTTCAATCTCTGCATTTGATTTATCTACTTATAGTTGTTAGGGAAGCAAACGGAACAGGGACCGCGCTTCACTACTCTTGAACAAGTTCATTTACGATGTCCGCCATTTTTAATAAAAACTCAAAAAAAAAAAAATAAAAAAAAAAAAAATAAATAAAAAAAAAATACTGTACGTTATACTTTTTGAAAACAACTTTGAAAACTGTTAATATTTAATTGAACACTGCATACACCAAGTTATTAGTTTTAAATATATTACCTTATGAATTTTCATAATTTAACACAGATCAATTGCTTTCACCTTAAAATAACAAATCTAAAATTAAACAAAATCAGTCTAATATTAAAGAATAATGAATTATATTCTAAAAATAATCCGTTTTGAAATCTGAAGAGTTGTAATTTTTAAATTACAACTTATGAATTCATCGTTCATAATGTAAGAATTGGAACGATGCTATCTTAAGGATAGTATAATATAATAATGCGATACTTTAGCCACGCCTAGGTATGTACTCTCTAAAATAGAAAGAGTGAAATCTGACTCTAAAAGAGTAGCATATCACTCTTTGAACATGCAAAAATGGAGCCAACCTCTAAAGAGTGAAAAGTCTCTTTTAGAAAGAGTGAGATTCCTCGCTCTTTTATAAGAGTGAGATTATTCAGAGTAATTCAAAGCGTATAACTCCTTATTTTTCCTTTAAAAAAATCGCATACACTAGACGATATCGTTACTTTGACTCCAGTTCAACGGTTAAAACTTTGCAGTTCAGATCTGTCGGGAATCAAACCCAGGCCGTTTCTGTAACAGGCGAGTGTCCTGCCCTTGAACCACTGAGCACATACATAAGCTGTTTAATTTACATTAGTAAATCATTCTCATACGAAATTAATCATATTTATAAACTTTTACTTCATTTATCAACAATATAAAAATGCAGAATTCTAACAAACATTTTAAAATTAGAATTATTTTATATTACTAAAATTAGAATTATTTTAAAAGCAAAATGTATACTTGTAAACAAATTCCCTAAGACAAATAGTTATTTAAAGTAGCTTAGAGTGCAAAAAGTTACTCGAGTTAAATATTCGCATACAAATCTGCAGAGTTTTTTTAAAACTCGTCTGTTCAGGATTATAAGTCTTGCTGTTGATTTTAGTTACTAGTTAAATATTATAGCCAAATTTTTGATATTTCATATATGTTATTTGTCAATGAATATAATAAAAATATAAATTGCTATAGATAGCCTTATGCTTTAAACATTGGCATTGATAGTATTTTCTCTTATACTTTATACATTTCTGAATAAAACTATTTACTTTTTAATACAAATTTCGATATGATTCTTATGATTTTCGATACTTTACTAATAATATTACTTCGATTTTGTCAACCGTATAAAAAAAAAAAATACCAAATTATATTTTAACATGATTATTTTCCTTTATTATTCATAAAAAATATTCAATAAGTACTGTTAAACAAATACATCCATGAAATCGTTCAGAAATTGTTCTTCATATTTCAATCGAAATATGGTTAATAGATGACGCCAGCAATTTTTCACTCTACAAAACGTTGATCTTGCAATAGATGATGACCACACTCTTTGTGACAGAGTGACTATACCTCACTCTTTCACGAAAAGTGAGAAAAATCACATTTTCAAGAGCGACGATAATGTTTTCGCACCTTAATTAGTGTCAAAATAGTAGTCATTTTTTTTTATTCTCACTCCAGAAATTTTAGAGAGTAGGTATATATAATTTATTTTAAAGGCAATATCCTTCGTGAATATTAAACGTGTTGATCATGTGATATGTTATATACATATATATATATATATATATATATATATATATATATATATATATATATATATATATATATATATATATATTTGTCTTGGTTTTCTCCGAAACAACTTTAACGAATTTGATGCAAATTTGGAGTTAAGTTTTTTCAAAGGAAAACTTGATTGGACCTATCCTAATCCTTAGGAAAACGCAAACTTATCAGACTTATCCTCTTTTTTAGGAAAATGGGCGTTAGCGGTTAAATTTCATTCCGCCAGCTCCAAAATATGACAAAAATCTGTTTTTCTTAAAAGTGGATCTAACAATTTTAGTAAATACTTAAACTTAAGTTTTTCTTAGTATGATAAACCCATCCTATCCCTCATAGTCAGGAAAATTAGCATTCATTGTTAACTCCAGCGGTGGAAAATAATGTCATCAACTTGGTTTTCTCAAGAATGGCTAAAAAGATTTTAATAAAAACTTCGGTTTCTTTTTTTTTTTTTTTTTTTTTTTTAATTTTGCTATGACAAATCCATTTGGTTTATCTTTATTTTTATGAACATTAGTGTTCACTGTTAGTCCTCACTCCATACATATAAGGCAAAATATGGCAGAGACTTGATTTTCTTAGAAACTTCTTGAATGATATTGATAAAAATTTAGATTTGGGGTCCTTTCATCTTTACATTTTAATCAGAATTGCTTTCCTCTTCAGAACAATTAACGTTAACAGAAAATCTGCGCTTTGCTAAAGAAAGAAGAGGCAAGAACTCTGTTTTCTTGAAAAAAAAAAAGAAGAAAGGTTTTGAGTTAGTGTGATTTTGAGATTACATTTCAGTTTTGATAAAAATTTAGAAATTTGCAGTTTGAGATTACATTTTAATCTGAAATATCTTTATCTTCAAGGTAATTAACTTTCTCTGGTTACCCGTACACCACCCGGGAAAAATACAGTAGAAACATGGTTTTCAGGAAATCGATCGAATGATTTTGAAAAATGTAAAATTTAGAGTTAGGGCATTTTTTGGAATGAAAAACCGATGTGACTTATCTTCTTCTTCAGAAAAGGTATCTGGCCGCTGGTAAATCGATCTTTACCTGGAACAAAATGTAGCAAAAATCTGGTATTCTAGGAAACTGCTTGAACGATTTTGATTTTTAAAAAAATTGTAGTTCCAGATTTGAGGCGATAATTCGATTTAACAAATAAGACGTATATTTTCGAAAATAAATCTCTGTGTTTACATTACGAATGAGTTTCAATGCGGTATGTAAAAAAACATTTCGTTAAATTAGCGTTGTATTTGGAGAGAAAAACATATTTCTTTACATTTATTTTTTTTTAAACGGTAATGTAGAATTCAAACATCAATATAAACGGAATATTTTGTTATGGGAGTTGACGTTATGGTTAAGACGAAATGTACTGTTGCAGAAAAAATTATAAGAGGGAAAATGTGAATATTACACACATTTTTAAGTGAATACGCCTATTTCTATGCTTTCAAATATGTGCCAGGAATTCAATTTAATTATACTTAGTCAATTAAATGTTGGAAATGTATTATGTGTACAATTATTGTCATCCTAGATTCTACTTTCAGGCAATCAATTAAAAATCCAATGCATAAGACTACTTTTTCTTTTAAGTTTGGTAGAGTTTAATTAATAAATAAATTTTAGTTAATTAATAGATTACTTTGTTAAATTTTTACAAGAACAAAGTCACTGGTAAATAAAAATGCTAAATTACGGTGATTGCTACTTAATTATTCCCATCCATATCATGTCCAAAAAAACAGGTAGACAAAGCTAACTTTGATAAATTTTCTGAAAGATACTTTATTTTAATTCAAAGAAAAAGAGAAACGTGTTCAGTGTCTTGACATCTGAATTAAAATACCTGAATTTTTTATAGATTTATGCAGAAAAAATTTTTGAGAGCGTTGTAAATTTTACAATTTCTTTTCAGTAGCAATGATATGAGCATAAGCCTTAATCTCTTAAGGTCTATTGCTTATCTTAAAAGTATGGACAGCTCTGAATTATTTCAGGAGTAGCTCTTCTTTTCTAGTCTCGGCAAAGATCTGGAGATGGTTCGAGATGTTTCTTCGTAAGTAACCAATGGATTAATCAGAGATGTCCTGGAACTCCGACCTTTATTAATGTATGTCTTCCAGAGTATTACAACCCAAGGACTACTATTTTTAGTCAAATTTGGCCGCCAATTAGCTAAGTTTTTCGACGTGACTGATCTCCATAGAATTATCAGTATTCAAAAATTCGGATGATTTGACAACTGTTTTCAACGTCAACGTAGTTGATTCGGAGTACCTGCAATCGGTCGCAACCGTTGCTTACCTCCATCGAAAGTGCCAAAAAACATAAAAATAATTTTACAGAAAAGAAAATATTAAAAAGCCGAAGGCTTTTTCATTAAAAAATAAATTTAGAATTTAGTCTCAGAAACTCTCCCACGTTAGCAGGGGAATTAACCTGAGTAAAGCAGCAGGAGATTAAAAAAATAAATAAAAAAATTAAAAAAAATTAAAAAAATTAAAAAAAAAAAAAAAAATTAAAATCTCCTTGAAAATATAAGTGCAGCAGAAAACAACTGCGTGCGTTGACGAAGACAGTCTGGACGGCGAAAAGGAAAAGAGCTGAGCAGGGCGCCCCAAGGGGCACAGGAAATCGCTCGGAGTCCCGCAATTAATAAAAAAAAAGGGGGCCATACATTTTTTTTTCCTAATAATTCTATCAAGAAATAAAAATAAAAAGGACAGAGGAGGATTAAAGAGAAATAAAATGCAGTTTCAGATCGAATCCCGGTTTCCATCCAGAAACTAAGTTCTGAGGTGGATCCGTGGACCAATCAGCAAACAGCAAGTTATTCTCAATCCTCTCTGAAAAATTTTGAGCTAAAAACGACGGAATTATGTCCTAGGCGACCCGGCCAATCAGAGCGCGAGGCTCTGACCAATCCGGGATCGCTTTTGGGCATCCCGTCAGAAGTCAGCAACAGAAGTAACAAACTTAATAAAAACGATAAAACTTAATAAAAATAGCCAAATAATAAAAAATAAAAAACGGCAGTTCATAATTTTGAAAGGAGACAACAAAAATTTAGAGGAATTCATGAGTAGAGAGGTGGAAATCGCGTCTGTAAAAAATAAAACAGTACTTAGGCCTGATGCTAGGGTTAGCCAACTCTAGAGAAACATTTCGTTTGCTCTAGGGAGAAAAATAATTTTGTGAGGAAATACACTGTTATGTAACTCCAGATGTAATAATTCTACTCTTCTTAGAGACGGGCAAAAAGTCGATTCCCCTAGTTAAAATAGCTAAGGGTCGTTTCTTTCCACGACCGACTCCAGGATCGTAGCGATGAATTGAGTTCAACAGAGGATTTCCAACATTGGGGACAGATCTGTGAAACTTCATCGTAAGTTTTCGAATTTCGGCAAAGATTGGCCTAATTCGAAGATCTCGGTGAATAGCATCATTGCGGACATAACGAGTAGCTTTGACAAACCTACGTAAAAGATTATTTTGGAATGTCTGAATTTTTCTTAACTGAGTTTGAGCAGCAGAACCATAGATCATGCACCCATAGGTAATGATCGGACGAATCATAGATTTGTATAATAATAATTTATTCTTAAGAGACAGGCGGCTATTATAAGCTAAAAGAGAATGAAGGGCTTTTGCGGCCTTGTCAGCTTTTATCACAGATTCTGAAATGTGACGAGACCACGTTAATTTAGAATCTAGGTAAATTCCTAGGTATTTATAGCAAAGTTCCCAGGGTATCGGCTGATTATTAAGTAGGAAGTTAGTGGAGGTGTCATATTTTTTATTTGTGAAGAAAATGGCGGCACTTTTGGAGTTATTAACTTTGATTCTCCATTTTCTTAACCAGATCGAAAATTTATTTAAATAAGTCTGGAGTACTTCAAAAACGGCTTTTGTTGTGCGTTTGTGACAACAGATGGCAGCATCGTCAGCGAAAGTCGCTAATTTGACATCCGGATCTTTCGGCATGTCATTGACGTAAATATTAAAAAGAAACGGTCCGAGCAAGGAACCTTGGGGGACAGAACTAAAAATGGGTGAAGGATTAGAATAAGAATTACCAACTTTAACAGAAAAGGTTCTATTGTTGAGATAGTCATACAATATTTTAGTTAATTGGTCTGGGAGACCGATAGATATTAGTTTGTGGATAAGGCCGTCATGCCATACCTTATCGAAAGCTTTTTGAACATCTAAGAATATAATTCCAGTGCTTTTTTGGAGCCCGTCATGAATGATTTCACTCACTCTCCATAATTGATGTTGAGTGGAGTGTTTCGGACGAAATCCGAATTGCTCCGGCATTATGACGTCATGAGAGTCAGTAAACTCATTCAAGCGCTTTACTAGAACATATTCATAGATCTTCGACATGCAACTGAGAAGAGAAATTGGCCTGTAGTTTTCCGGCGCATGCGCATTCGTTCCAGCGTCCTTCGGAATTGGAACGATCACGCTGGCTTTCCAGCTATCAGGGAAGATATTTAAAATAAGCATGCGGTTAATTAAAAAAGCTATATAAAAAACAAAATTAAGGGGGAGGTTAATAAGCATATTAGTGGTTATATTATCCTTGCCCGGGGCCTTGTTCTTTTTGAGACCAGAGACATAGTTGATAATTTCAGAAGGAGTAGTAGGTTTTAAAGTATTTCTGGTATTTTTGTTGAGCAAGTTATTGACACTATTATCAACTATGGTAGCTATCCTAGGATTTAAAACATTGTGGTGAGGTGAAAACTGACTTCTAAGACTGAGAGCAATTGCCTCAGCCTTTTCAGTGTTAGTAACTGCCATCCCGTTGGGGCTGTCAATAGCCGGAATGCGTGTTTCTGGCCTACGAATACGGGAAGAATACTTCCAAATTGTGTTGTCTTTAGTCGAGAGACTTTCGACAAAGTTGTTGTAGTGAGTTTTACTGTACTCCAGAATTGCAGCTTTAGCCCTCCTAGCAAGCATATTAAACCTGCTTCTAAAATACGGGGACCTATTGACCTGCCAGAGTTTACGAGCACGATTTCGTTCTCTGACCATCTGTCTGATATCGTCAGGTAACCGGAAATAATTACCAGCCCTCTTTCTAGGAACTGAGCTATTGCTATATGCATCTTGAAGTTTTTCCTCAAGCATACTGATAGCACTCTCAGCTTCAGACTTAGTAGATGGAATAATTGAGGGCGGCTGAGTGTCAGCCAGGATCTCCGTGTAGTGGCTCCACCTAGTGGTGAGAGACGCAGGTAAATCCAAAAAATAATTATCAGTCCGGAAACTGACAATTACAGGCAAATGATCAGAATTGAGCTCGTGTAGCGTTTGAATGCTATAATTATAAGGGAAATTGCGGGTGATAGCAAAATCTATAACATTATTACTTCTGGTTGAGGTGGGTTCAGGGGAGGCTATAATTTCAGCATGATTTTGATCTACCCACCTTCTGATGATATTTCCTCTACGATCATTAGAGGGGCAATTCCAAGTCAAATGCTTGACATTAAAGTCACCCGCAATAATAAAATTTGAATAGAGATTAGTGAGATGGGAGAGTTCTCGCTCGAGCAGGTCATTCCTTGCAGAATTAGGAGGAATATATACCGCTGCAATGAGTAATTTTGGAATATTTGGGAAGTCTAAAATAATAGGCGTAGCTTCAATTGAATTTAGATTTGGGACTTTAATGAAAGTAGCATTGAAGCCGTTCTTAAGATAAATAGCAGTGCCGCCACAATGGTTGCCATTATAAAGCCTGTCAACATTGTATAATTTATAATTTGCAACTTTGGTGAAATTACCCTGGGAAAAGTGGGTTTCACTAACCAAGATAACATCTAAATTATTATTATACACAAAATCTTTAAACTCAGACGCTTGCCTCCGGAGGCCATTGGCGTTCCAGAAACCAAGCGTAAAACAAGAATTCAGATTCCCGTGGGGGGTGAAAGTGGAAAAAATGCCGGAATGAGAAACAGGGGGGGGGAAAACCCTAGCCCTCAAGAGTTATTAAACTCTCGTACAATAAAAATATTTTGTCCATGTTCGTGGACGCAACACGAATTTTTGGAAGAGCCTCTTTCCAGGCCTTAACAATTAATTTTTTGTCATGACTTTTTTCTAAAGTCATGACGTAATTTAGAAATTCGGTTTCCGAACTTGCGTCAGCTGGGACCGAAGAACTTGGATTGGTCAATTTGACAGGGGGCGGGGCTAAGCTCTCGTTGCGCCCTGTGGCAGCCCCTGCAAAGCTGCAGGTCTGCTCCACCTTCCTACTTTGAAAAACCTTAGGTTTGGGTGTCTCTGTGACTTCCCGGGGCTTACGCTTTGATTTAGCGTTTTTATGATTTTGATTGGGGAACTTAGGGCAGTCCCGGAAATTAGCCGGATGGGCACCTCCACAATTAACACACTTGCAGGGCGCATCAAAGTGCTTCCTGCAGTTTTTAGAAGTGTGCTCACCGGCGCATTTTACACACCGGGGAGCAAGGTTGCATGACAGAGCTGAGTGGAAATAGCCCTGGCAATTATAACATTGGGAGGGCCCTTTTTTGCCCTTATACATCTCGATAATGACTTCAGTTCCCATAAACTCGGTGAGTTGAAAGATAGAATCAGCTTCAACTTCAAGCTGATTCTTAGGGATAGCCAGATGGAAAAGTGGGAGGAGTACTTTCTTGGAGACAGGTCCCCTGTACATTTGGGTCACAGTGACACCCACGAACCCAGAAATGGATAATAATTTAGAAATTTCCTGAGGTGCAGTGTTGATGGGGAGTCCCCTAATCACTGCTTTGAGGCACTTATCCGCCTCAAGAAGATAAGACTTGTATTGGATTTTTTCCGTGATAAGTAAGCGTTGAATAAGTCTATACTCATTTTCATCCTCAACATTTAATTTTAAAAAGCGCCCCTGGGCCTTACTCTTAAGATTTGGAACTAAGTTTCGCATCCCTGAGAGCAGAATTTGCCAATGGGGTGGTGGCACAATATGGAAGGCAGGAACCTTCTTGCCTTTAATTTGGTTATCAGTGTTTTGAGAACTGGTCGAAGGAGTAGCCTTCAAACCTTTCTTGCGCTTAACTTCCTGCCAGTTGTTATCATTTATCTCATCTACCTCGGAAGAACTGCCGTTTACCTCCCCACGAGAGCGCTTCAGCTGATTGGAGCTTTCGCTCATCTCCGAGTCGGTAGATGGCGCCTCCAGTACAGCTTCAGTGCTCTCGGATCTATTCTGATTAGTACCCTCATTAGGACTAGAAATTCCCTCAACAGGAGAATTGGCAATGGGTGGAATAGACGTAAAATAGATGGAAACGCCACTAACCTGGGAGAGGATGGTGGCGGCCTGCCAAGCCATCAGTCTCTCCTTTTGCAGTGACGAGCACTTAGCAGCTGAGGTGGGGTCATCAGACTTTCTTTTTCTTAGATTTACCAGAGCAGCATCATTGCAAGCGATGTTCGCTCTGAGCTTAAGCATGAGCTCCTCTGCCTCATTTGGAGAGAGAAGTCTCAGATCAACTTGTGGATACATAGCCGTTATGACGGGCTTATCGAGGTTCCTAGAGGTTTGGAAGTCAGACTCGCCGCCGCCAATCCCCGTCTCCATATTATTTGCAATTTGCTCATTCATGATGATATAATAAGTATGAAAGCACAGAAAAAAAGAATAAACTTGGTCTTCACGAGCGAAGGCCACTGATCCCCTCGGATATTAGCCTTGAAAAAGGCTCTTTAGGTCACAGTAGCAATCACTCTAGTAATAACTTGTTTAAGCTTACGCCGATAGATGGCGCAGCGCGGAGCTCAGGAAAGATGCGACTGTTCTCAACGGATGTTGGAACAGCACTCCCAAGCGAATCTAAGCGAATCTCCAACTGTTTTGTTGTCATGATACACTTAAAATTGTTGATAGTAATGTCTGGATTTTTAAAGTTCGTCTAAATATTAAAAAAGAAAGAAAATATAGAATAGAAAGTCTTTATAAGTCATCATTTGATTACTGCAGAAATTTCAAGTGAATTCCTGATAAATAATCAAAACATAATTCATTTGAAGAGAGATGAATCCAGTTATATTAATCGGTTATTAAATTTTGCATGATAACAAAAAATAAGTATAATACTGTCATACTAAACTATTATAACATATGAGAGTTATTCATTATATCCTATAAAATTACTAATGTGTTCTACTAGTTACGTAGTCACTTCCATTTGTAAAGTAAAGAATAAAAACAGTTAAGAAATTAATAATTATCTATTTAATTTATAAACTTCACTCACGGTATAAAATATTTATCACTAAACTAATGAATAAAATGCAATAGCATTTAGTACACAATTAAATAACATAATATACTAAGACACGATCAAAAGAATTTCACGTCAAGCTGATTTCCGGACATTAAATTATTGAACTGACTTGTTCGCTTAAGATAGTACCCTGATTAGTTAATAAATCGAATTAGATAGATAACTTCCTTAATAAAGAGTCAGTTATTCATAAATTAACCACTCAGTTTAGTTTCCTTAATGATTCATCCGTTTAACGGGATTAACTACGGAAGTTTTCATTCAAATCTTTTGTTGCCAGTTTCCGAATCGATTCATTTTACTGAAGCTGCTACTGTCCAACTTAATTTTGGACGATGTTAATCTAGAAATTTTAAATTTAAAATGCATTTATAAAAGTTTACGTTCTTACTAAGAATGCGGGGGAAGTTAATTTACGATTAGAAATATGGTGATTTCATGTAATTCGAAATAAATTTTCCCAACCTGAAATCTAAAGTATTATTTAAATGTGACATATTATCAGTGCAGGTAATCGATAAATAAAAAGTTAAATAGTCTATAATAAATTGTCGATAATTTATCCTTTTCAACTTGTAATTAGTAGGATAATATGAAGTTTTTATAAGAAAAATACATATTTTTAAAGACTTTTATTTAACAAAATAAAATATTTTACAGGTTAATTATTCACTCTAAAAAATTTTAGAGAAATTCTGAGAAATGACCGCTTCCTTCTTCTGGTATTTGTAAGAAATAGCTGTAAAATTAACTTTTTTGACCGTTTTTTAAATAATCACTTATTTTCTTCGAGAAAAAAAAAATCCATCACTTTAACGAGCATAACTTTATTTTTACAGGCAGTGGCTGAGAGATATTTTGCCAGTCACTAACCGTAATCTATTGCAGAAATTTCCTACAGTGTTCATTGAATTACTGAATTATTTGATAAGTTTCGATTTTTCATTTTTAGGCATTCCAAAATTTTCTATTGAAATTTTAAGGAGTTTTTAAATGTACTGTAAATATTTCTTAAAAAGAATACATATCACTATCAAAAATTTTTATGAATGTGTCAGATAAGAAAACTGAAAATAATAAGTTGTAATTGATTGTAGTTAATATAATGTAAACTTAAAAAAATTATAGAGCAATTATTTTTCTGTATTTTAGACTCTTTAATATTCCTGGAAATTAATTTAGTTAAATATATTATATTCTATTCCTTTTTTCTTCAATCGATTGTAATATCTTTGCTTAATTCAAATATTATTGCGAGTTCATTTTATAAAATAAATACAATTTTCATTAAGAAATAAATTTTAAAAGAATATTTTTGCCTAATTCAAATATTATTGAGAGTTTATTTTATAATATATATATATATATATATATATATATATATATATATAACTAGCAGGCTTTGCCCGCTTCGCTGGTCACTATATTTAAATGAATTTTAAAAAAGAATCAATATTTTTTATGCCGTTCTACAAAATTAAAACTAAAAGGAAAATACATTGAAATTCCATAAAACTTTGCTTCGGGCCCTCGCTGCCTTCGCCAGAGACTTCCTCAGCGTAATTTCTTGGTACTGGATAATTTAGTTTAATTTAATTTATAAAAATGTCAGTAATATGAGGGAAAATGCATGTATTTTTCGTTCTAATAATAAACAGAACGGAAAACGCATAATATTTTCATAATATTTTACATGGAGACATTTTGTATAGTTAGACCAATTAAAAAAAAAAAAAAAAAAAAAAAAAAAAAAAAAAAAATGCTTTTCCTTTTTTTTTTTTTCCCTCTCGCATTAAAAAAATATTTAAAATAAAATTGAGAAAAATAATGAAACAGCTGGGACCTCTTGGTGGAGTTTAAAATTTTGCACTGAATTAGCTCGGACGTTTCTCACCAAAATTTTTACTTACGTATTTGCGATACCCATATTAACTCATCGCCGAAATGACAGCAAAAATATAAAAATACTCAAAGACTCCTAAACTATAGTTATACCAAAGTAACTTTAAGAAATGAATATATGAATCGATGTTAGGGAATAACATACAGTTACTGCATGCCTTTATACGGAAGAATGGGTGAAAATAAGTCCTGTCGAAGTATTAAATTCCGTTTACAAAGAACGTAAACCAGATTTCTGTTTCTTGTATAAAAAGGGGGAAATTTTTCAATACGTATTTTGCTAATTCTTTTATCGGTTGCACCTTTTCGTTAATTTTTAAGAATCCTTCATATTCTGTTTACACTTTTTTTTTATGTTTTTCAAGTTTAAAACTGTGCTTGTTCAAATAAATTTTCTATTTTTAAAACTGCATTTTTTCCCGTAAAATTATCTATTCAGATAAAAATAGATCATTTATGTTACTATTATTTCTGTTTCTTATTTTTTATTTTTATTTATTTATTTATTTATTTTTTTTTTTGCAATATTTTATAATTTATTTATATTTTTAATGCGCTACTTGGCTTGTAATGGCTATTGCTAAATTAAGTTCGGTGTACTTCAGCACCAAGATTTAAAATTCATCCAGAAGGATAGTTTATAGATATAAATAAAACTGATAAAATAAATTTATGATCCAACGCACTTAAAACAGTAAAGAAACGCTATGCAGTCGAATATGAAGTCATGAGCAATTTTATTTGATTAACAACTTGACAGTAAAAATATTAAAAAAAAATGTTGGTTTTAAAAATAAAATATTAATCCTTTTAGAACAACATATATTAGCATCATGTACTACATTAGCTCTTTATCAATGTGTAGAAAATTTTTGTAATGATAATGACGTCAAGTTTTATAAGATGCATAATTTTTTTTTTTTTTTAATTTTTTATTGTTCACGTTTGATTAAATGTATTTATTTTTATGTCAAAAGAAAACGAACTCGTATTTTTTTTTTTTTTTTTTTTTTTTTTTTTTGCAACAATTAAATTATAGGTAATATTTAAATGGCTAATTTTAAAGCTATTGGGAGGTTATTAATTTCATATTTTAATTAATTAAAATAAAACTATTCAAAAATTCGAAAATCGGGCTTCGAGGTGCACTAGTAATTCTCGGGGGGGCGTCTTCGGGTCGAATTTCGTGACTGTCCGAGCTACCGTCTTTGCACTACGCTGTCCACAGACACACACACACAGAGACAGAGACATTGTATTTTATATATAATAAAAGATTTTCATTAAGAAGTAAATTTTAAACACTACTGCAATTACAGTTATTGTTATTGTTATTTTCAGAGTTAAATAAACTATATAAAAGCTTTCCAATTTCTAAAAAATATTTTTATAAATTTAATGAACTTTTGTCGAAATCATACTTTTATATATATAACTATATACAGTCTTAAAGAAATGCAATAATAATAATGTGGCTTAAATTTTAAAATTCAACAATTCAATTTACATTTATAATCAATTAATTACTAGATAATTTTGTGCCATATAGATTATTTACTTACTAAAAAAGTTAATATTGAATAAAAATATGTAATATATATATATATATATATATATTACAAGAATAAAAATGAATATAAATAAACATAAAAATTTCAGAACAAAAATTACCCATAAGAAATGTAAAATGTTTATTTTAAATAAAATTTTATGTCAAACACACAATGCCGAATCAATATGAAAATTTATTTCTTATTTTGCGTATTCAAAAAAAAAAAAATATATATATATATATATAACCGATCGTTAAAATCTCAAACATCTTAGATATTTCCATTTGGCCTTATAACTAGATGAAGAAAATTATTACAGATAAGAAATCTGCACTTTAATCAAAGAATTTTCTTTCACAGTTTCAAAATATTTTTTATGATTACCCCAAAGGAAATATTTTTAAAATGCAATAAAAAAAAATAATGCAAAGAACGCCACCTTAAATCGATCAGAAAACAGCTACGAGGGATGCGAAATATTGCAAAAGAGTGAAATGAAATTTGAAATTCATTTGAAATTGCTAATCTTGTTTTCTTCTTCTTGTATCCTTATGTATTTGTGTATGTAAGAAGGGCACAGTGTCGTCCTTAAAGAAATTAAATTGTACATTTGAATTCTTTTCTTCAATATTTCCATAGCAACATCCAGGACATAAAAGGCTTGCTTTGCATGCCGACTTTTATGGCGCCTTACGTTAATGCAATTAGCTTTACTTCTTCAACGCAACATTCAGAATTGTTGACTCTTTTAACCGTAAATTCTTTTCAAATTAACGGCATTGAAGCGATTTTTTTTATCCTGTTCAATCAATGTGGAAGTTGAAAATTTTATTTATTTCATTTCAGGGTTTTTACGTTGTTTCTTGGTAATTTAAGAACGAAAATTTCACTCTGTCTTCTCTCAAGAAGTAAATTATACTGTTTACTTTGACACGAGTGTAAACTGCAAATCTTTTATTTACAACAAAATGAAGTTTTGAATTTGAACAAAATTGCAATAGATTTTATAGAAGTGTATTTTTTATTCCCACATTTTTAATATTTTTTAAAAGAAAGATAACTCAGCTTTATTTATTAACTCTGATTTGTAATATATTTAATTTAAATATCTAAATGTCATTAAACTTACTCTAATGTTATTATTTCGCTCTGATTCTGTAATCTATCCAAATTTTAATTTTGATGTAAAACCCAGTTACTAGCATCATATTCATGGTATAGTTTTCAAGGTTTAGAAAATGGACGGATTTCTAAAAATGAAAACCAGAGATTTTTCTTATCAGCAAGCTGTAAAACTTCTATATTTCAGTCTCATTCTCTCAATTATTTAATATTATACTCTTTTTTGGAACATTTATTATGATAATAGTGAAATTCTAGAGCATTTATAAACTAAACTTACATGGTATTAGTTTTAGAAAAATTATCATCGAAATTCTCAGGATATGTTTTCGTTTTACATGACATTCGCAGCTTAAAATTATCAGGAGTTTATACATATATATACACCCCGCGACAAAATGTAGGTACAAAGGGTTTTTTCTTTGATTTTTCATAAAATAACATTATCTAAATTGTGCTCATCATTTATTATTATCATAAAATAACACTATTTTCGGACTAATTTTTGTTTTAAGACTAATTTAGAAAAGTTTTAAAACTAAAATTTTTCTAATTTAAGACTACTTTCCGCGAGAAAAAGATAGGAGCAAAGGGTTTTTTTTAAATTTTTGATAAAATAACATTATCTAAATTGTGCTGATAATTTATTATCATAACAAAATATTATCATATCAAAAACATATTAAATATTTGAATCATATTAAAAATATTCATTTTAAAAATAATCATATTAAAAAATTAAAAAAAAAAAAAAAACTTTTTTCCTATCTTTTTGTCGCGGTGTGTAGTCTTAAATTAGAAAAATTTTAGTCTTAAAATTTTTCTAATTTAGTCTTAAAACAAAAATTAGTCCGGGAATAGTGTTATTTTATGATAATAATAAATGATAAGCACAATTTAGGTAATGTTATTTTATGAAAAATCAAAGAAAAAAACCTTTGTACCTATCTTTTTGTCGCGGGGTGTATATATATTTCTATAAAATTTTTATATAGCACTTTGAATCATTTTCTGTAGTGAGTAATTTTTTTTTTATTAAAGAAAGAAAGAAAAAAATGTTAACTTATAATGAATTGCTGACATCTGGAAAAATAAATTTAATACTTTAAAATAAAATAAGTTAAGTAAAATAATATTTTATGAAACAATTAACTTTTATTTCTTAATATTAATCTTTAAGAATTACATTATTATCAAGAACATATTCTAGAACATACTTTCGAAAAAAAACCACAGAAAACTTCGAACGGCTGGGTACGAAGTAGGACCGAACCCTGCACCTTCTTAGAGAAGAAAGGGATTAAAGGATTAACAATTTTTCATTTATTATTTTAGTTTCAAAAAATACTTATCGGGAAAATTCTAATTTTTCTAATGTGTACAGCGAGACTTGAAATATTCCTCAAAACTTTTATCCTTTCACATTGTTAGTTTATCAAACAACCAAATAAATAACAGTCGTACAACTTTTTATTGAATATATCAAGATAGGTAAAACAAACCAATTTTTACTTGAATTGTCATTCATATTACAATCTTCTCTTCAAAGCTGGGTACTCAGAAAAAAACAATGCAAAGACAAGGCACAATTTGCTTTATACGTACTTTATACAATTTTACCAACACATTTTTCTGTAAAAATTAATTCGATTACATACAGCATTTTTGATGCAAAATTTATAACGACTACAACAGCATTTAGTGTGAAATTTAAGCAATCAAAAAATTTAAGTTATATTTCGCTACACTTTTGCATATTTACAAGGTAATATATATATATATATATATATATATACATATATACACATTTGTTTAAATGAATTAGCTGTAAATTTTATTTTGAATCAAGACATTCATTTAAATGCTTCTCATGAAAATGAAGTTTCTTACATTAAAACTTTTACGCAAGTGTTGTTATATATATATATATATGTTTTCCTTTGAGTTATAGATATATATATATATATATATATATATATTTAGAATTTAAAAAAAATGTTCTCTATTTATTTAAGACTTCGGGTGTACATATATATATATATATATATATATATATATATATATTAAGTAAACATATTTAAGCAAACATATTTTTCATTAGTTTTTTTTTTTTTTTTTTTTTTTTCAATTACTGACTTTTCCGTATGATTTGAAGTTCGAAAATTACTAAATACATTGATACAAACTTATTGATTCAAAACTTAATGCAACTTTAAAATGTCGAATATGCAAATGATTAACGATTTTTGTTAGGCTTAATGGATATTCTCAATATGGTTTTAGATTGATTATTAAAATAACTTCATTTTAAATATTTTCAAACAAAATAATCTAAACATAAATTTTTAACGATTTGTTTTTGGGTTTTTTCATTATTTCTTTTTTATTCAAGTATGATGCAATGGTGAGTTTTTGATTGAATATAATTCATGAGTAAAATATTTTTCAATAATGTTTGAGTTTTATGATTTTAGATTTTTTCTTTTGAATAAAAATCTAAATGCAGTAGTTACTTATAGTTTATTTAAAAGCAGAAAAGAAAATACAAATTTTAAAAGTAACTTTTAATCTGAATTTGTGAAATTTCAAATTCAGATAAAATAATTCGGATAAAAATAGTTATAATATAGTGCATTTTAAACATTTAAATACAACACCATATTTCAAAAAAAAAAAAAATAATTATTCATTCCAATCAAAATATAAGTTTATGTGTGCTACAAATTTTAACTTAAAAAAATTACATTTAACATAAATAGACTTTAAAGACCATAGAATAAAATTTGGCGTCTTAAAATTTAACCACATTGGATATTTAGATTTTATAGACAAATAAACAATAATTTCATTTTTTTTTAATTATATTCGTTTATCTCTCTATAACGTAGGGTAAGTGCACCAGTGATTGACACTTTTAGAGCAATTTCTGATGTTTTTAATGTTCTAGTCATAAGAAAATATTTTTAGAAATCTTAAGTTAATACATATGGCATGAAAGACATTCAGAACCAGATATATGTTAAAATATATACATTTGATAACATTTACTTTTTTTTAATGAATTTTTATTTGACACCTACTCATTGTTCCAGCAATTGACACTGCAAGTTTTTCCTTTTACCAGTTATCAGCACCCTATTCTCCAGAGTTTACATAAAATATTAAAAGTCTTATATGTAAAATATATGATTTTATTATTTTTCTTATTTATTAATTATTTCGGGATATATGTCAATTACTGGAGCATGCCAATCACTGGAGCACCCACCCTAGTAGGATTTAATGTATACGGTGTTCCATCCAAAAATAAAGTTCTGATTTTTTTTTTTTTTTTTTTAACGGCAGATATTAAGTATCTAAATGAAGATACCATTTTCAACTTAGGCGATTGCGATGTGAGTTTGAGGCAGAAAATAACGTGCTCACCTAAAGAAAATTCCAATATTCTCCACTTAAATTTTCCGTTACTGGGAGTAAATAATTGTCTAGTATATATTTAGAATTTTGACGACCACTGATGGATACGGACATCGGATTGTAGAGATAAATTACATACTGTTAATAAACCACCACCATGTTGGCAACCAAATATACACATTGATTTATTTTGAAAGTAGTGCAAATATTATTCAAATCCCTAAACTCCATTTTCTTCAATCTCTGAATGTATCATTTAGGTATTTATCAGCAAATGATATGTGCTGTTTGGATCGCTGTTAGTGGACTTCTTTAAAGTGTTTCAATCAGGGTAATCAAACCATTGAGTGAATTTTCACATGCTCCTATTCCAGAATTCCTCTATTAATATTGTTTTTATATTTGCCTTTTATTTGTATTTTAAATTTAATACGTGCAATAATTTCTATATAAATCCAAGTTTCTGATATACCAAATTTCGTAAAAAAAATAGCCGCAAAACAAAATTTCCGTTTGAAATCGTGAATATCCTTTGAAACGAACCAAATCTGACAAATTCTTTGTTCTGATCATTTCAACGCAGCTATAATTTAAATATTTTCTTCTCGTACATCAATTTTTTAATATTTCTTCATATCGAAATTCTTCCAGCTCTGTCATTTGCATAAGCACAAAAACAACAACTCGACAATCCTTGTAAATCCAGAAAACATTTGCGTGCAGAAGTGCGTACATCATTTTGTAAAATTTACATAAAAGTAATTTTATTCTCAAACTTGTGACACGGATGGTTTTCTACAATTCCTGAACTTCATGTTTTGAAACAAACTTATAAACAGAATTTTGTTCAACATCAGAAAAGACTACAATCGTTATTATATAAGTAGTAGGATAATAAAATAAAATGAATATTTAGAGTTTTGTTTAAAAATTATTGTGTGCTTTAACTTTTGACAAATACTTTATTTAAAATTAAGGTAAACGTTATGTACAAAACATATTAGAAAACTACATATCTATAAATGCATAAAATTATAACCAGATTTTAAAATTTTGCAGGTTTAATAAATGAGCCATTTTAAAACAATTTTATGCATTAAAATTAAAATATTTACATTTTTTTTTTATTTTTTAACAGAAAAGTTGTTTTTTCCGTGGCTTCAGGGTTCAGTTTTGGTTTTCGTCGGCCAATTCACCTCATTATTTGTTTATCATGCATAAGGACAGATGTCTAACTAAGGGATGAATCCTAATCCTTACTGTTCGTACATTTTTATGCCGACGTACATATATATGGGTGTCCCAAATCATGCTCGTGATTTTTTTTTTTTTTTTTTTTTTTTTTTTTGGGGGGGGGGGGGGGGTAAAGGAAAAAATATAGTTAATTATTTTGTCGACGATAGTTAGACAAATAGTTAATTTTTTTGCACGGATGTGAAAGAGAAATATGCAAATGAAAGTCCTATAAATCGCACACTTATACGATTAGAACAGCTTATCTCTTACTTTTCTCCTATTTGTGCATACATGAAACTTTAATTGCGATGCTGACTTGGTGGATAAAGCGTTATTGTTGAAGATGTTTTCCCTCAGGTAAGAACCGCCGACTGGCGCTGCAGTTAGCAGTGTCATAACTCTTTTGCAAACGGTAATTTGTGGTGAAGAAGGACACATGGAATAGTATTTATATGCCTGTAAACATTTGCATTAGAATACGTACAATTTTTCATGAAAACATATGATCAGGTAATACACAGCGCCCTCTATCGACAAATAGCTTAGTTATTGTTTTTACTTTCCCAAAAAAAATCCCCCTTCACGAGAATAATTTTTACACAAACCGCGAGATTGAAAAAAAAAAAAAAGATCAAATTAAATGCGCAATAGCAACATTTTTAATTCGAGTGTCATATATAATAATTAAAATTCATTCTCACAATGATGAAACAGAAGGGAAGAAGACTTGCATCAATCAATAAACAATTATATATAGATGATAAGCCTTATGCAAAGCAAAAAATATTGAAAAAAATTAATATGTGTTGTTGAGCGCTCAACCTTTTCCAAATCCTTTGCAAGACCATATGGTAGCAAAGAAAAAAAGCTAGAATAATAATAATAATAATAATAATAATAATAATTCCTGCAATATAGACATATATTTAAGTAAGCAGAAAGGTAAGGCCTATCAAAAAATCCTTTAAAAAAGTTAATTACTTAACAGAGTAGTTTACGACCAAAATATAGAAAACAGGGCTTTTCAGTTTAAATTATGTATATATATTGTGTGTGTGCGTTATTGATAGATAGAGGTGTATATATTTGTGTATGTGTGTCATGTGTGTAATTATAAATCTTTGCATTGTCGATAATACGTCAAAAATGATAACTTAAAACGAAGATTTAAAGATTGTTGAAAATCACAAAGCTGTAAAGCTTGCAGTGTTCTCTCACGCAAACACCAAATAATTTTTTTTTTCTGCGGGGGTGGGGAAGTTAGTTGACCATATTCCTAAAGAAGTCAAATCGAATATCGAATATCTATCTTGTCTAATCATTACTTAAACCTTTTTTTTTTTTTTTTTTTTTTTTTTTAAGTTCGTAATATTTTTACAAATATTAACAGTTTAAAATGAACAATAAGAAACAAAAATTAATAATGATGAAATAAAAATTAAATCATTTTCTGTAATTCGTATTTATCACAGATGGTCATCACAGACACGCATTAATTATCGTGTCAGCTTCCTTTATATAATAACCTGAACATAAATTATGAATACCATAAAGTAATATACTTAAATAAGAACTTAATACAATATTTCACAAATACTCATATTCTTAATTTACGTTAGCTAGAATACAACCTGCAGTGATTTACGATTTCTATACAAACTACAATATCATAATTCATGGTGTATCAAGCAAAAATCGATACTAATTTATCAAAAGTGCCCTGAGTATACTTTCTCAGCGCTTCTGATATGTAGTATTCATCTCAGTTGCCGAACAATTTTGCTAAAAATTCTTTGAGGCTAAATCTTCCGATTAAAATTTCGGAGGGGATATAAAATCTGCGCGGCTGTAATTATATTTAAAAACAGAAAAGGAACGAGGAAATTTTTCTCAATGAAGATCTGCCGCTGCTTACGGAAACGATCGATCTGCGCCTGGCATTTAGTACGCTGACCTCCCAACTCTGCTTGCCGTAAAGATGCAAACAACCTCTTCCAAAAAAAGCTACATACATTTATAATTTAAATAGAAAAAAAAAAGTTATTTTTTTAGGCATGCAATTTTTGAAGATTACTTAGATAGTTGTTATTCAAAAATATTCAAATAACAAATATTCAAATGTGTACATTTTTACTTTCCGAACACTATAGTGAGGAAAGTATTGTAATCATGTCAAAAATCGGAATTCGAGATTTTGATGTTTCTATATGTTTCGAGGTCCAACGAGTCCGTTTTCACTATTTTTACGATGATGTATGTATGTGTGTGTGTATGTATGTGTGTATGTATGTGTGTATGTATGTGTGTATGTCTGTGAGTGAACACGCTAGCGTCTAAACGCTTTGTTCGAATAAGCTGAAAGTTGGTACGTATATTGTAAGTCACCATAGTACGAACCCTATAGATTTTAGTGAATGTAGCACTTATAGTTTTTTTACAGGGACACAAAGAAAAATTCTTTATCATTATGGCCAAGGGACCAAAATCTTAAAAGTACGATAGCATCTAAACGCCTTATTCAATTGAGCAAAAACTTTATACACATATTATAGGTCACAGATACTCAATCTGTATAGATTTTGGAGTATCGAGCACTTATAGTTTTTTTACAGGGACACAAAGAAAAATTCTTTGCCAAATTTTTAAAAGTGTGATAGCGTCTAAACGCCTTATTAATCTCAGCAAAGAATTTGTACACATGTTATAGGTCACATTTGAACCAACTGTATAGATTTTGGTGAATCTAGCACTTACAGTTTTTTTACAGGGACACAAAGAAAAATTCTTTATCTTTATGGCCTATGAGACCAGCGATAGCATCTAAACGCCTTATTCAATTGAGCTGAAAATTTGTATGAATATTATAAATCACTGTTGCACTAACTATAAGCATTTTGGTGAATCTAGCATTTATAGATTTTTACAGGGACACATCGAAAAATTCTTTATCCTTATGATCTAAGGGCTCAAAGTTCAGTAGCGTTAAATAAAACCTCGTGTGATATATGGAGAAAAATACTCAAACACCCTGTTATGGTTTTCTCTTTTTTGTTTGTTTAGCAACACCTCTTTCTTTATTTTATCTACAAAACTGTTAGTTACTCAATGTTCGGAAAGTCGAGTGGAGTCACTCCAGATTTTTTTTACTGCTTAGGAAACATTATTTTAGTAAAATTTCCGTTGCTAATTTATGTCTGAATTTTTCAAACATTTTTAAGTGTTTTGATTTTTTCCAGTTTTAGTCTACATGTAATACTAATAATTTGTGTAACATTCTGCTTTTTTACGCAAAATTTATTCAAACAAACAAATACAAGCATAAAATGTAATCCATCAAAAAATAATTCTAAAAACAGAAATAAAAGTTATTTTTATTTTTAATAAGATATTCTCTATTATAGCAATTGACGTGATATTACTATATTATAGTAATATCACACTTAAACATTTTTACGTAATTTTTATTAAATAACAAATTCTCGTAAAAATAGCACGAGGTTTAGGGAACTATTCATTTAAATATATACTTATATATCAGCTGCTATGTAGAGACTAACTTTAAAATTCTGATAGGTACTAATCGATCGGTATTAATCTAGATAAACATTATGAAACATTCCAAATTTGATCAACGTCAGAATTCGTTTCACAGGAAATTTATCAGTGGAATATATTTGCATCACATTTATTATTCATATGTGCATGTAAGAATGCTTCATCGATACTGTGTAAATATACTTATTTGTAGTTCACCAAAAATCAAAGTTTAGACCCGTATCATAAGTATTACTGTTTTGTAATTTTTTTTTTTTTTTTTTTTTTTTTTTTTTTTTTTTAGATATGATGGGAAATATATAAATATATTCTGAATGCAAGATCTAAATTTCTACATTTAATTAAACGTGCATGCATGCATAAATCTTCAACATGTCAT